>JAODUH010016397.1:0-26948 GCA_027564835.1 Typhlichthys subterraneus | reverse complement strand
CCCCGGCCCACCTCTGTGCATGTATTGTATTGTGCTGGATGCATGTCGTGACTTGTGAGGTGTTGTATGGTGGAGTGCAGATAAGGTGTGTGGTAACTAAGGTGCAGTTAAAATTGGAGTGTAGTTGTGACCCAGGAACCCCACAACTGGCAGGTTGTGGAGCCTCCCAACGTCGCCCTCCCACGCCCCAAGCCCTCTGTATGGTGGAGTGGAGATAAGGTGCGTGGTAACTAAGGTGCAGTTAAAATTTATGCATTAATGTGTAATGCATTTCACATCCCTAAAATGTTGTCTATGTCGATTTGTTTGAATTCTTATGGTCGGTAACAATGAGATTTCCAAAACAAACAACACATTTTACAATATATTCACATCAAAATAGTCATGCTAATTACGGTTAACTATTATAATCATCGTAAAAAGCATTCATGAATTTGGTGTGCTCTACAACCCTGCAAACAATATTTTCGCTTCCATTCAATTTCAGAATTGTGTGATAGGGGGCGCTCGCACACACAACAACATCGGTTAATACATATTCAGCTAACCTCCGCCCATGGGACCATAAAATCTCTGAATCCGAATACTCGTAACACCGGTGATTGACCAATCAAATGGCACATTCCACGCATTCATAATATATGAAAATTAGAACCTGGGGGAAAAAAGCGAAAATGTGTATATTTTGAACTGAATGCAAATGGTAAATAAATATGCATGCGTTATCTACATGAACGTGCCCTGGTGTGCAGGTAGAAAGTTGGAAAGCTAGCTGTCAGCTCAGCTGTAGTAGTCGGTGTGACGTCACGCATGCCCTGAGATTAAGTGGTGTCGCGAGAACCCCACTGTGGTTTCCCTGATCCGATGAAGCGGGTGATCAAGTTATTGTTTTCTTTTTCTTTTAAGATTGGGTGTTATTTTTTCACGAAGCTCACATCATAAATGTATGCACAGTATAGATGGACTGTTAATTAACCAGGAAATGGCGATGTGACAGTCCACTCATACTTCGGTAGAACTAAACACGATGAAGTGAACTACGGTAAGGTCATTGTTGGCGGCTGGTCTATATGTATTTGCTCTAGATAGCCTGCAATTGTGGTTTTAAATAAAGTTTCAAGTCTTTACCGGAGGGAACACGTTATCATGTGATAGGAACTGATGTGGGTGGAACCCGTGCTCTGCTGTTGCATGAAGTTCGCGAAAAGGCTCGATTTTGTCCGTGTAATCGTTGACTACAATGTCTATATCATCAACATATAAAACAATTTTATATTTTAGATGGACGTGAACAGAAAGGATTTCTACATCGGTCTCTCACTGGCTGTGAGCTCAAGCATTTTTATAGGTGGGAGCTTCATCTTGAAAAAGAAAGGTCTGTTGCGATTGGCCAGTAAGGGTTCTATGCGAGCAGGTAAACTACTGAATTGTGATTATAGCAAATAGTTGTCCTTTTCAATTAAACTGTATACCAGAAGTTATAGTATGCGTGTATTTATGTAATACGTATATATATTCAACTAAATAGGTCAAGGGGGATATGCTTATTTGAAGGAATGGCTTTGGTGGGCTGGACTTATTTCAAGTAAGTAAATTATACCCTAAGAATTTGTTCACAGCTGATTAATGTGTGTACATTGTAAACCGGGGTTATTTGAGCTACTGTTTGCCTACCAGACATCCACACGTGACATTGTGGTCTTTGTTTTCATAGTGAATAGGAGGCATTTGGTATTTGTGTGGGTGGTCTTTACAATACATTCACAGTACCTTTTGAAGTGTGCATTCCACAGAAGTGCACATTTTCACACATAGGAAGATGAGAACACACAAGCATAACTACATTTCCTGTGGAATTCCTGTATGTGGGGAAAATGTGTGTTATGCATTAAAATGTTCATGGTTTGTTTCAGTGGGAGTTGGAGAGGCAGCTAACTTTGCTGCATATGCATTTGCACCTGCAACCTTGGTGACTCCACTTGGGGCTATGAGTGTACTTGTGAGGTAAAGCCTTTACACTTAATATCAAAGGGCATTACTAGGGTGCAGCATCTAACACCTCCCCAATATTACATTTCACTTCTATTGGACAGTTAAGTGAGAATTTGATACTAGCTGTAGACACTACAACACTTCTAGATTCCCTATGACAATATATAACAGCTTTCACAAATACACCCACCTGTCCCTTCTAACACTGTTGCACTCACTATGTCACTTTGGCTTAAAGCTTTTGCTAAATTACCTAATAAAATGCACTACCGGTCAAAAGTTTTAGAAGACCCCAATTCTTCCAGGTTTTTATTGGAATTCATGCAGTTCAATGTGTCATGGTTCTATGAAATCAAAGCATAAAACAAATAAACCGTTCCATAAATCATGGAATCAATTTATAAACAAACATGTATTTTAAACTGTTCTCTTCAACATAGCCACCTTTGGCAGATATAACAGCTAAACACACTGTTGGCATTCTTTCTGCAATGGAAATCAAATATTATTCAGAAAGTTACTCCCAACTCTGTTGCAGAAGTTCCCATACATGTGTGGCACCTGTAGGTTGCTTTTCTTTCCCACTTCTACAATTCATCCCAA
This sequence comes from Typhlichthys subterraneus, assembly GCA_027564835.1. NCBI lineage: Eukaryota > Metazoa > Chordata > Actinopteri > Percopsiformes > Amblyopsidae > Typhlichthys > Typhlichthys subterraneus. The sequence continues at coordinate 24,353 of JAODUH010016397.1, read as the reverse complement.
ACCAGCTCAATGGGGTAAAGTCTGGTGACTGTGCTGGCCACTCCATGTTTTTAATCTTACCATCTTGTTAATATTTCCTAAGGTAGTTCTGGCATAGCTTGGATTTATGTTTTTGACAGGGGGGGTTCTAATTTCTAAGTAATCAAGGCAAGTTGGGAACTCTGTAGGAATTGGTAGCACCAACCTTCAAGGTTTGATCACCTGTTGCTGCAGAATAGCTTTAAGTTGTCAACCAATTTCTTGTTAGCTGAAAAAGGCATTTTTGTTTTATTCTGAAATTTACATTATTTTTCAGTTTTGGGTGACCGTTCCATTCTTTTTAATCTCTGGCAGTTCACCACTTACTTTTGTACAATTTCAAGCTATTCATTGGACTTGAACTGCTTGAATTTCAAAAAGAAACTGGAAATATTGGGGTGTTCTAAAACTTTAGACCGGTAGTGTATATGTAGAATAATATAGGCCTACGGCATAGTATTTGAAGTTATTAAAATAGTTTCCAATTTTGTTCAGTGCTGTGCTCTCTTCGTACTTCCTGAATGAGAGATTGAACGTGCACGGGAAGGTTGGCTGCTTGCTGTGCATCTTTGGCTCCACTGTGATGGTGATCCATGCTCCATTGGAAGAGGAGGTGGCATCCCTCTTTGACATGGCTGAGAAGCTTAAAGATCCAGGTATCGACAAAACAATGAAGAATTTTCTTTTTTATAATTTTCCAGCATACAGCCTAGCAGTTATGGAAGCCCATTCCCACCATTGTGATGGGGAACATTTTTACACTTTCTTAAAATAATGACTGAGAAAAGTTCCTTGTTATTGACTGTACGACTGTAATTTTACATCAGATCCCTTGTGGGAGAGTGGGGTAAGTTGAGCCACCCCTTGTTCCTAGAGAACCATAGACAAAATTGATAACGAAATACTGTATTTGTGCACATTTTCTGTAAAAAAAAAAATATATATATACTGTGTGTGTATGTGTATGTGTGTATGTATGTATATATATATATATATATAACAAAAATAGTTGTTTGAAAAAATCCCATGTGTTTTAATGCTTTAGTAAGTTGGAACATGATGCTATGCTTTTAGCCTGACTTTGGCTTCTAGACCACTGGATGATACAAGTTTGTTAAAATGGTATGGGTGTGGTAATTTCAGCAAAAAGATTAAGGGTAAATGGACACAATAGCAGTTTTATTAATAATTGTGCATGTGTATTTGCCTTTTACAGAATACATTGTGGGATCATAAAGAATGTTGACTACCTTATTCCATAAACGTGATACTTTTGTATTTGATGAATAAATTGTCTTTTGGGTGTAGGCCAGTAGAAAAAAACACCCTCGCCTTAATTTCCAATGCCACAAGTCTCCACTAATAATAATAATAATAATAATAATAAACTTTATTTGTATAGCACCTTTCATACACAAAGTGCAACTCAAAGTGCTTTACAGTTAAAAACATTTGAACAAAGGATGAAGTGAAGAAATGCACTTAAACAAAAGGAAATTAAAAAGTCAAATAGTAAATTTCATCCGTGTGTCAGCCTGTTCGTGTTCTATTCCGCTCCCCCAAATACCAATCAGACTAGTCCTACTTACACAATATATTTACACTTTTTTTATACAAGTTGTAGTCTTAACTGAATTAAATCAACAAATGGAATGAAGGTGATGGTTTATGCCGAGCCAAAACCACACATACAATGTGGTCTCTGTTGGGACCTAACTGTGGAACTGGCCTGTAATCTTTATAAAACCTTTATGAAGTGATTTGGTATTGAATTTGTCTTGCTTTATGTAATAAGATAGTCAACATTCTTTATGATCCCACAATGTATTCTGTAAAAGGCAAATACGCATAATTGTAAATAAAACTTGGGGGTGAGTTGAGCCACTGAGTCAAGACTATTAACTTATATGGTTTGAACATGTTCTGTTTTACTTCAACATAATCAATGGTACAATTTACTGTGGCTCAACTTATCCTCTCCCTAGGCTCAGGTATCTTACTGATATATTTTAATCTCCAATTAAAGCATTTGTACATATATTTCAAGATGTGGCGCATCCATGGGAATAATCACTTTGGATCTAAAATAAATGTTTGCAAAATATGACTCTCCAAAAAAAAAAAGTGGTCTCTTGATGAGGAATAAATTGAGTCAAGAGACTTAAAAAAAATATATACAATTTTAGATTCAAAGTGATTATTCCCAGGGATGAATCATATATTGAAATATACTATGTACATACTTTAATTGTAGATGATACTGTCATGCTCTCACATTAAAGATGCCTCAAGTAAAAATGGGTTCAACTTACTCCACTCCCCTAAATAGTTTCCAGTTTTTTAGTGTGCCTTTTAATACTGATACCTTGTGCAAATGTATTAAGTTAATGTTAGTATCTGATATATATGGTATTATCTGATAGCATTACAGTTATGACAGTCTTGATAGTTTTATTCGACCAGGAAACTCTCGAGAAACTCTTTTTACAATGGAGATCTGGCCAAGAGGGCAGCTTAGTTAATAAAATATTACCAGTCAGACCACAAATAACCAACACAACATATAGCCAGGACAAAAATGGACATCGGCCACTGCCATCAGTGAATGTCATCTGATTAGCCGATGTGAATGAGGTGATTATAGACAACCAATATCGCTGAATCCACTGTGGTTTTATTAGTGACCTAACAGTACCCTTGCTAAAGCAGATTTTTACATGTTCCAACTTATAGGTTTTATTGCGTTTGCTGTGTGCATTGTGGTCAGCAGCCTAGTTCTCATCTTCATCGTGGCTCCACGTTACGGACAGAAGAACGTGCTGGTCTACATCCTGATCTGCTCTGTGATCGGTGCACTCTCCGTGTCCTGCGTCAAGGGCCTAGGCATCGGTATCAAAGAACTGTTTGCGGGGACAGCCATCCTTAAGGATCCCCTGTTCTGGACCTTGGTGGCTTGCCTCGTGGTCTGTGTCAGCACTCAGATCAGCTACCTGAACAAGGCCCTGGACATCTACAATACCTCCATAGTCACGCCTATCTACTATGTCTTCTTCACAACCTCAGTCATGGCCTGCTCGGCCATTCTCTTCAAGGAGTGGCTTAGCATGACCACGGACGGTGTGGCAGGTACTATAAGTGGCTTCCTTACCATCATCCTGGGCATATTCCTCATTCATGCATTCAAGGACATCACCTTCACCTTGGATTCCCTTCCACTGTACCTGAGAAAGGGTCCCCAGGGCTCACCTTATGTGGCACTGCCAAGCCATGAGGCTGAAGCAGAGAATTATGCCCAGCCCTGTACTGATGGGAGCTCAAAGGCAGCTTATCCACCAGAGAGTTCCTCAAGAAGGAACAATGGACATATTGCTACTTAGCACTTAAGTCAAATGAAAGAATCATTCACTTCAGATTGTCAAGACCGTTCACTAAATCTACTTTTTTTTCCCCCTTGCTCTGTTACCACCATACTGTTGAGTTAAGGCTGTTATTGTTACACAATATAGATGCAAACAAAACAGAACAAATGTATAATCATACAGTAAGATTATAATATATTGTATTTGTCAATTTTAATTTGTTATTTTATATACACTGTATATTATTAAAATGTGTATAAAATATAATTCAGTTCAAGACGAACTTCAAATTTCATATCATAAGTAGTTTGATAAGTTATGGTTATAACTGAATAACATGTTATTTCAGTGTAATTTATCCTATTGAAATCCTTTAAGTCTTGCAGAATGCAAGTCTGCCCTGCTGATAGCCTTAAATTGAAAAGTGTAATTTAAACATATTGACATTTTCTTTATTGCATAAGTACAATTCACGTAATTATAACCATATAACTATTTTAATAAAGACATGATTTCGCCTTCTAAATTAAGATTAGAAAATGAAGGCCTTGGGTACAGGCAGGCAGATGAGGTCCATCCAAGATGTTTGGATCTCGACCCTGACCCTCACAACTTCATTCTCTACTTCTTGGCTACCGATGCAGATCGGCACTAGCAGTTACACATGTTATCACCAGTATGGTGCTGTTCGGGAGAAATCCTACAAGCCTAATGCACGAGTCATTATGGCAAGATACAAGGTGTTTTAATCTGAGGCACTTGTATCAAAAGTAGCACTTTTATCCTTTCTCCAGGTTAAGAGTTCTAGTATTGCACCAAACTGAAGGTCGGCACTTGGCAGCACCAAAGAAAGGACCGTGTCTTTCATCAGTCTTTTCTGTGGCAGAACTTAGTCTGACATGGACTCTGAGAGAGACCCTCTACTCCTTTGTGTCTGCTCGAGTCTGTTCAAGATAAACTGGCTGGTGTCGATAAACCTCTCTACGCAGTTAACGAAACACACCTCCGCTCTGGAGTCCAGCTTTGGTCCAGGTTTATCCATGCATTTCTCCTAGAAAGATGTTACAAAGTAAATAAACAATATTATCTCAACGTGTACATAAACATTATGTTTCATTACGTTTAGTACAATGTAAGATACCTACGAATGTGAGACAAAATCAGACTGTTCAATTATGAGAAGAAAGCGCTGGATCTACGGTGGCTACATGGTGTAACTGGGCTAACACCGTAATTACACGTGACTACATTAAGCAATACGATTTATATTATTTTACATATGGTTGTCTACACACAAACTGTAAATTAATAAATTACAGTTACTAATGTACTAGCTGGAGAGCTAAGTAGGCTCGCCTTACCCAGCACACTTCTGTCATTTGATGCACCAATTGCTGAAATCTCTGTTTCTGAGACTCAATTTCTATAAAATGCTGAAGCTGAGGGTCCGCTGTTGTCGCTTTGCCGTCCATATTTCAAAAGCAACTGCTTGATTGGTAGCCGTGGTAGAGTATGAATACGAACACGCTATGATGATAACGGCACAGCCGCTGACCTTCACATGTATGAAAGCCGGAACTGATTCTACCAATCACAGGGCACGTTGTGTTACGCTACTCTGCACACGTGACTGCGTTAGGTAGGACGTAGTTTATTTCTTTATTTTTAATGTGAGGCAATCTTGTAATTGTTTTTATTTATTTATTATTTATTGAATAACAAAATGGATTTCTAAAGAAAATACATATCAGCTGTAATATAATACTTATTTTAAACTTACTTGATTCTGCAGATTTGGTTCAATCTGAGGCCCTTATGTTATTTTTAGACTTCCAAAAAGCATTTGACACAATTGAACATAATTTTCTTTTTGAAACATTAAGATAATATAATTTTGTTTTGGAGAAAATTTTATCAATCCTGTTAGTATGTTATATAATGACATTGATAGCTCCATTGTAATAATTTATATTCATCTCGAATATTCAAAATGTATAGAGGTGTTTGCAAAGGATGTCCAATTTCACCTTATTTATTTATTTAAGTTACTGAGGTATTATCCTTATACTTAAAATATCCCTAAAATACTGCGGATGAAATTAGTGGAATTTCTATCATCAATAAATAAATAGAAATCTTCCAACTTGTGCACAATACACTTTTTTTTTTTAAAGATCCAAGTCAGGTGCCAAAAGTTCTTTTTAATTAGCCATTTGTTCAATGCCTCAGGATTACATTTAAACTTCTAAATGTGAGTTTCTTACTTCACATAATTGTAATGAAAGAGCTATTGCAAATATTCCCATAAAATTGTCTGTTAAATATCTTGGCATACATATTTCTAAGGATCCCTTAATTAGACAACAAACCCTTTCAAGTATTATTAATAAAGCCATTATAAGCAATTATAAAGCAAAGCAATTATATTTAATCTATGGCTTTAGAGAGATCTTTCAATCATTGGCAGGGTCCCCCTGTTAAAAGCATATCAAAAGGCTCTCTCGCTATGTATACCCATCACTTTCGTTATGCATCAGTGATGTCACTGCAAAAGAGATTAACAGAATACTTTTTAACAATTTGGAAAAACAAACCTTAAAAATTAAAGAAACACTTACTTTGAAATTCTAAAGAGGAAGGCGGACTAACTGTTTAAGATTTTGGTAATACAATAAACATTTTTAGAATACATTTGCTTAAAATATATCTTTCGAAATCTTCTTTGTGGTATTTTATAATTATGTTTTCAATAAAATCGGTGGAATACATTTTTTTTTAAATGTAATTATTTACCAAATAAACTCCCTGTCAAACTATCCAAATTCCATAGTCAAGCTCTTCTCGCATGGAAATTAGCTTTTGTTAGTAATTTATTACCTCATAAAACTCTGTTATAGTGATATTGTTATAAGGGATACATCTTTGTTTTTGCCTAAGTGGCATCAGAGAGGTATCACCCATGTTGTTCAACTGTTTGACAGATCTGGTATTTTGTTTTCTCATGTTCAATGAATTTCCCCTTATACTTAAAGAATTAAACTCTGTAATCTGTGCTATTCCATCTGGATTTATACAGTTGATCAAAAATCATATAAATCATGAGACCATAGAACATTGTTTTCCCTTATTAATAGAAGGCTATAAAATTGCAGGTAATAAATGCAAAATAAAAATGTACAACATAACTTTCAAAAGACTAATAAAATAACCCCTAAAAGCATAATTTATTTGGAGAACTCATATTGATGACATGTCTTGGAAGAGAGCATGGCTTTTACCTTATAAATATTGCATTTCATACAATAAAGGAAATCCACTTCAAACTATGAAGTAACATTTACACTGTTAACGTAATTACATCTAAATGACACCAGCAGTTCTTGGAACTTGTACATCTAATGAGGAAACTTTAATTTATTTTATGGATGTACAAAATCACATTCTGGAACGATTTATCCTTACATATATTTAAGAATGTTTCTCATGCCTTCTTTATGAAAGATGTGTTTTGTTATTATCAAAACCCCACTGATACAAAATTTGAATATGTAGTTAATTTGTTAATACTATTAATACATTACATTATAAATATGCAAATATAAAGACAACATAAAACATTTGACTAAGACAAGAGCATATATTTTAGAAATAAGATATAAATAAATAAAAAGTATGACACATAAATGTGAAATAATGCAAGCTTGGTAGATTGGGGGTTGCATGGTAAGAGTTGAACAGTTGGTCTGATGATGAATTTGGTGGGATGCCAGAGAAAAGAGAGTTGCAGTAATTACAGGAAAATGTGACAAAGCCATGGATGAGTGGTTTGGTGCATGAGTAAGAAAGTCTAGAGATATTTCTGAGGTGGAAGAGGGATTAAGAGGGATTAATGGTTTGAAGTGTCAAATGTGTCAAAAGAAAGTATCGTATCGAAAGTGGCATGAGACCTTTCACATTTGTTTACAGTGGGATAGGGAGACTGCCAATGTTAAGGCTGGACTTGTGTTGTGTTGAGAGTGTGTTTGGAACCAATGAGCAGGACAATTTACTAATGGTGAACTTTAATGTCAAAAGATACAGTAGATTACCACAATTAAATCAGACATGGGATAATAAAATACAGCAATACGGTAAATATATTCACATTACAGAGGTCCTCAGAATATATTAATTAAGCTTAATTGTGACACTATTTATTGTGAGACACACCATTTATTTATGTATTTTCATTAGCTATGCGTGTGCACACGCATCTGTGTGTGCACACGCGTCTGTGTGTGTGTGCGTGTGTGTGTGAATGTGCGTGTGAGACACTGCCAGGGTGAAGGTGGGTGGGTGGTAGAGCTAGCCTACTGAATCTCATATAGCAAGTCCTCAATGGTTTGTGCTAGCTCTCGAAAGTTAGGTCTCTCCTCTGCTTTCTAAAACAAAAGGGGTGGGGTTGGAGGGGGGGTAAATTAACTATGAGATGCTTTTGTACATGATTATTCACAACCTATTATTTAACAAAGTACTGTAACATAAGCCTAAATGCACTCTAGACCAAGATTGCCATTCAGTCTGTACAGAAATAGCTCATCCAAATGTTGAAATGGTCCATGGTTTGAAAATTACACACATGCGTGAAACATTTGTGACACATTTGGCAGTTGAATCTGTAGCCACCTCCATACATAAAACCCCAATAGAACAGTTAATACTTACGTCAATCCAGCAGTTTGTCATAATGCTGTAGATTCTCTCGTTGGCTAGTTGGGGGCGGAAGAGGCGCAGGCCCCTGGATACCTGGTCCACTATCTCTGAATTATTTAGCCGACCATACGGAAGTTGTCCCAGTGTGTAAACCTCCCACATTAGGACCCCTTTACATAGAACAGATAGAAGTATAATACGGTTTTATACTCTTTTTATACACAATAGCATACTTTTGTACCATACATTTACCGGCGATTTCTACTACACTGTACAACACAGTAGGCCAATAATAGGTACATTCATTAATAATACTATGTATGTATAAGGTTCAACTTTGACCAGGAAACGGCCCTCTTAGCTTCTTAACAATGGTGCGATACATTCTAGTTTATCATTGCTCACCAAATGCCCAGATATCAGACTTGCTGCTGAATTTACAATAGTTGAGGACTTCAGGGGGGGACCAGCGAATAGGAAACTTGGAACCGACTGAGCTTGTGTACTCATCATCCAACACATACCTGCAATGACACGTTAGACCGTTATTTTGACACACTGAACCAATTTAATGTAACCACAGGGATGGATTGTGTTCATTGTACCTCGACAGGCCAAAGTCAGTCACTTTGACGGTGCCATTGGAATCTACTAGGCAGTTTCTTGCAGCCTATGGTAAAGCAAACCGATACTTGTAATTTGCGTCATTGGTTAATGTCAAGCAACTGTTCATTCAGTTATCTGTGGGTCTCTCACCAGGTCTCTGTGGATATATTGATTTTGCTCGAGGTAGCCCATGCCCTCAGATACATCCTTGCACATCTCTAAGAGCTGGACTGGGGTTGGGTGCTGCTTCAGTCCCTCTTTGAGATAGGTCAGCAGGCAGCCATTGGATAGGAACTCTGTCACTATATAAATAGGCCTTTGTTTCGTGCAGACGCCATATAGTTGAACTAGGTTTGGATGCAGAAGCTTCCTGGTGTGACCAAACATAGGAGTAGAGGGTTACAGGAAATTGGTGAATAAACTGAGAAGACTGCATGTCTTGTAGTCCAACTGTAATATCTAACATGCTATCACACAGTCAGGTCATGAGTGGAAGAGGCTCATACATTCCTGACGTTGTAATGAAAAACACCTTACTAAAGGACCAAACAAGACTAAAATAAAACCTCAGCCATTGGCAACACAATTCTAAATATAAAGCTGTACATTTTGAAGGAAAAATCAAAATGGAAGCCACATCCACACCATGCTTACATCATGATTTTGGCTTCTTCTATGAAGTCGTCTTCTGACATGGACCCCTCTTTAATCATCTTAACGGCAACATCGTGCTGGCCTTTCCACTTTCCGTACTTCACGACTCCGAACTGACCGTTGCCCAGCTCCTTGATGAAGGTGAGGTCGCGGGGTTCGATCTCCCACATACCTGACAGGATGTAATACCCCGATTTAATAGATTCCGATTCCAATGTGCATCTACCATCTACCTCCACAGCTTCCAGCACATGGAAAACATGCCGTGTAATGTACGCAAGAAGTGTTTCAGCACAAGGCAAGGTCAGAGACAAATCCTATTGATCGTGTTGATATAGAAGTGCATTTACCATAGCCAAGGCCTGCTGTTGATGGAGGCCGCGCCCTGTTTGAAACAATGCATTTCAGCCTGCTCACCATTCCTATTAAAGCAAGTAGACAATCCTAGTTTATGAGTAATAGCAAACTTGTGGAGAATATTAATAAATATATATGTATAATATATGAACCTGCTGCATTGTGCTGGTGGTATTTGATCAGTTCTGGGATAGTGCTGAAGTTATGCTTCTCTGCAACGTAGAACTGCCCTTGTGGTGTCATACAGATATTGTAATGTTTGCAGCTTCCAGGGGCTTCCCTATGCAAAGATATAAATTAAAGTTTAGACACCTATACAGTAGATCTCAAGCATTCCAAAACCTGTTATATGAACGTCACTGTATGCTCCTGTTATCTACAATACCACTTCATAGTTCTGCCCTGGTTTTGCATGAACCACATTTTCATCTCTCCTCCCTCACTGGCCAACTTCCGCTTCCCCTTCCATTACAAACTGCTTTTATTTTGATGTAGTCAGTCGTGACTGCAGAGTAAATCCTGTATTTCTGACGTGCCAGGTTAGTCTGTCCTGAGAGAGGTCACTTACATACTACTCTTGCACAACAGGGAGATGGTGTACTTCCCAGCCTTGCTTGCTGAATCCCGTACCAGAAAGCCTCCATCCTTGTTCTGAAAGCGTGGAGCAGACAGCAGCTTTACAAGTATCCTTGCATCTCTGTCATAGAAGTAGGCCTATTTACTAAATCCTGCCACATTATGTAGATAACACAACTTAGGAGAAGAGTTTCTGTAACAATGGTATGGCAATGTTGTGTTTCTCAGGCGTATAATTCACCTCAGCTTTCAAAAGGTTTTCTGCCTGGCTTCTTTTCATATTCTTACAGTACCAGCTGTAAGACAAGACAAATAAAGTTATAGGGCATATTCCATAATCCTGGTCAAATAAAATAAAAAGAAACACTTTCCATACTCACTCAAATATTTCCAGTCCTCTTCCAGCTTTAACGACATAATTATTAGGTATATATCCTTCGTTACTGCATTGGAAAACAGAAGTAAATATTAGAATTACGTTACAATACATTGTGTTAAATATACATACACACACACATGCAGTTAGGAACAGGACCCTCTCTAATTTCCTGTTTTGCCTTGCGCTTTGCCACATCTACAAGCAGGTGCACATTATTAAAACTGTTGCCCAACTCCAGTTAAAGGCGCATCGCACCCATATTTGTCTCGGGCCCTCCACCAATTAGCGTCGGTTATGTCGAGGATCGTATACTCCTCATCCTTCCTAAGATGCAGATCCTGAGCCGCCATCGGTGTGTATTCGTACTGGGCTATTACGGTCGTACCTACACCAAAATTCTCTTCGTTGGGCTAAGGAGGGGAGGAAACCACATAATATTGAGTCACGTAGTGCCAACTTTAGGCTGTTCATAGTATATTTATTAACCTGCAGTTTTATGATTGGTACCTCTTCCTCTGGTGTCGGAGGAAGAGGTTTTCTGGATAACCGTCGAGTTGGTCTGGGGTTGAAGCCTGTTAACGAGACAGCTTGAATATTTTCACATTACTTTACTGGTGTAGATTAGTCATTGGACGCATTGATGGCATTGTAAAGACGATGACTCTCACCATTCTTACCATCCAACACCTTGCAACCCATAGCTTGTTTAACTTCCTGCTGGCAGCATTGCCACATCCCATCGACCCAGAAACACGGATGGAACTTCTGCATCTGATCCTTGTTGTAGCACACCACTGTTCACATGCAAGGACACAGAGAGAGATAGAGAAGAGAGAGAGACATTTACATTCAATCAAGATGGTCATTTGTATATCCTCAGAGCTTCCATGGGAACATGTTTTGTGATACAATCTGTTCATGTTTCATATCGCTGCTCCCGTGTTTAACTTGTAGGTGAATTCCGGATTTGAAAGATTAAGCACACTTCACTACATTACACATAAACCTAAACATACCTATACTTACTTTCTTTCAACTTCTTCATCCATTCGGCTCGAATGTCAATATTTTTGGCAAAGATGTACAGCGGCCCTTCATCATAAACAATCTATGACAAAAACAACATAACCATCTGATATTTTTAGCGATATGTAGTGAGATGTCCTGTCTTTCAAATGAGAACATGATACTCTACTCATGTTAGCAATTTCTCACTCTCAGCATTTTAGCACCACAACAATTTTGCCACCTTTGAACACAGACTTCTAGCCACAATTAATGCTAGATGATGACCATGAGACTAAAATGAATGCAAACCACAGCCAGTGTGCCATATCTGCAGTATCAACACCTGCGCTAATAATGAAACTCCTTATGGGCTGAAGTTTATTTGGCTGAGCTGGTTTCACTTCTTGCTTGTATCTTGTCATTTTGTCTAAATTCTATATTATTTTGTAATCTCTACTTTAGAAATATTTTATGCTACGTACAATGTTTGTTGTGTACTCTTTCTTATCTTATGCTGTATGTGCTCTGTAAAGGAACTATGAGTATTTTGCTTTCTTGTGTAATTTATTTTATTATTATTATTATTAGTTTTAGCCACTATAGAATAAGACATTATGACAAGGGCTTGGCTTAGTGTATATATTGAATATACAGTGTGTGTGTGTGTGTGTGTGTACAGTATATATATATATATATATAGTGTACTATATACACACACACACACACATACATATACACATTTGTAATTGTATGTGGGTGCCTAAGAATGTAGCAGGACAAATATACTGCAAATATATTTCTGTATGGGGAAAATATCAAAAGAATTTCTACCTGAAATGGATGAAGACGCTCTGGAGGCGCACTGGGCTCTGGCTGGACCATTTCTACACACTTGATCTTCTCTACATCCACGGATCCCCGTAAACCTTTCCTTTTCTAAACAAGACAATGTTTTTATATACGCCATATACAGTAAATGAATGGGAGTGTGCTTCTTGTCCTATTGTGGTGATTACGTCACTCACTACACATACCCCTTTATCAAAATCATAATCATAGTAGGAGAGTTTGTCTTGCGTGAGAACAAAAAGTCTCTCCTTGTAGTTCAACGGAGAGGTCTTCTTCTTCTGCTGTGACCGTTTTGTGAAGATGTCCTCCAGTATGCTTTCCGACATTGTTGACAGTGAGGTTGCTACACATGGGAGACAGGAAGACAAGCTTTATTGAGGATGTTACACTTTGTATTTTCCTGTGCAGCCCAAACAATGACTTTCTTAAGCACTTTATAAATACAGTACATAAATGTAGGGGTTTTCTTGTCACCAGGTAACTCTAGGCCTAACAGGCAGGTGGCAGTATATAGACCTCTGGTGTCATATCAAAGAGACAATCAGATTATGAACAGGTATTTGTGTGTGATTAACATGCATATTTGCATAGGCCTTCCTTTTCACATGAATGACCCCCTTTGTTTTTAGGGTTTCCTCTCTTGCTACATCTGTTTCCTTGATACATACAACATAGTGTGCCTAATAGCCTAACAAGCCTTGGTCATCTTAATCAAGAAAATCAGTCTTACCAAATATTCTGTGTATAAGAAGCCATTTACGGCACAACAAATTGAGGATTAAAAGCAATATAAATGTTACCACTTCCGTGTGGCATGTCGCCTTCAGCCTGTATGTAAAATGTTGTAAGACTATGAATGTAATGGAAATAATGCGTATGTCTATGCCATTGTCCACAAAGCCTTGCACTCAAAGGCACTTTACTGTACGTAGTGAATCTGAAAAGTTGTAATACTGAAGAGAACGTGTTGGCCCGCCTATTGAATATGATGGGTAGCCTCCAGCCTGGCCACTCAGTCATTGACGTGCGACACCATTTGGACAAATTGGTCCTCTTTCTACATTTATGTGTATGTTGTTGCACTTTATCCACCTGACATGATATAGAGGTAAATGAGATACCCTCTGTGTCCTTGCTTACGGGAGAGGTTCATTAAGCCTTGGATTCAGTCACCTTCAACACAGGACAGTGGGTCTATTGATAGATGTAGATGGAACATTGTGCACATTATGAGAGTATAGAGGGCTGAGTGAAATAGCTGTTAGTTATTAATGGTTCAGTATAACAGTCCCTTTGTTGTGTCTCCCTGACTTGATGGATTACAGTGCATTCAATTCAATTCAAACTGGTTACACGAGCCACGTACACAGACACTTACGGAGACAAAACAACTTTTGGAACTCAAGTTGGCACCAAAGCAAAGGTGTTAACCATGAGCTGAAAACAAGACCTACAGTAACAAAAGCCAGTTCCTTAGCACCAACATTAACAACTATATTTTGAAATTGTTCAATATTTCAGTAACCATAGCTTACCTTTGTGTCTTTATGAAGCTGAATTAGTTATTTCTCTGTTGTAGTTCAACCTATTTTCAGCCTGTGAGCACTTCCTCCTATCACCTATAGTCAACTATAACACCCCCTCAGTCACTCTGAAGTGACACATCTTTACACTTGCAGTACTTCACACACTGTCTATTGCTCTGATGCTCATCTCATTGTGCTTGTGTCCCCTGCAGTCCATGTGAAAACGTGTGATCAAGTATCAGTAACTAATATTTTGTCACGTCAAGGCTTTTATACAGCACGGTTACTCACTGCGGCTGACGCAGACAAAAACATAAGGGAAGTTGTATCAGTGTCGCACTGTAATATGTAAGAAAAAAAATGCCACTACAGTGCTCCAATGTAACATAAACACGTTTCATTTCACATACATTTCCCCATTAACTGCCTTTTCTTAATTGGGTGTTTAGTCAACATTGATAAAGGGTCATATTTTGGGAACCTACAAATAATAATAATCATTAGCACTTTCTTTTGCAAACTCTCCAAAGTATATGGCCTAACAGGAACCTGTAACGATACTCTCATTGGACGTTTCCTGAAAGATAAGCTTGTGGTTTGTGCAAATGTCTGGTTGAAAAAATGTTAAAATGGGAGAGGGACAGAAAGAAACTATAGGTCCAGAAAACGATAGAGGGCAATCACGATTTAAATGCTAAACTATAAGCATTTCAGATCACAAACATATTTAACAACAAAATGCATTGCAGTTTATACATTTTCTTTTTATCTCAAATCTGTTTAGTGAAGTTGAGGTAACCTCTCATGCACATCACCGAGTTGATACATTTGTGTATAGCATAAATAGCTTATATTTTGTTATTTTTACTATTATAATTTTCAAATAAATTAAACAAATAATTAAGAAATAATGTATTAATTTGAATTTAATTAGGTCAGATCCAGAACAGATAATGTGCAGCTACTGTTGATTAAACGTTTGGAGGACAGTACTCTATCATCATTGCATAACAGGGCACAGCATATAGCAGTTCACTGAATATTTGTTAATGTTATATTGATAACACATATCTGTGTATTGATATTTTTAGTATAAATGGTAAATAGTTTTTGTTAATGCCATATTTGTAAAATATTATATTAGTTTATCCAGTATGTACTATCAGAATGCACACAACTTAATTGAAGATGTCAGCCTTATATTGGTAACTATTAGAATCATATACTTTGTTTTTTCAATTTCTTTTAGCTATGAAGCTGTAACTATATGAATCAGTTAGATCTGTAAGTCAACTATTGACATTTCAGTGAGCAGCCTAACAAGCCTATGTACTTACCCGTCAGGGTCCAATCAAAGAAGAGGAGAGATGGTTTAACTGAAACAATGATGTGGACCTCTGGCTTGTCTCCCATATAATGTGTTTTAGAACAAGCTGAGAGAAACTAAACCCCACCCATAGAGAGGAATTGACTCCACTTGCTTCCTTTTTTTTCTGCTTGCTCATTTTCATATCATCTCTCAGTTTGGTGAAATGTAAAAGAGGGCTAATTATTTACAGAATGCTACATTGGTTTAAACGTTAGGCTACTAAATACAGAGTAAAAATAATATTTAGGTAAATCTAATGTATAGACATGTTTACATTTTATTTTATATTATTACATATGTCTACTATTATATTATAAAATACAGATAGTGTAGGTACATACATTGCAGCAGACAACTGAAATGTATATAGTTATTTTTATATTATAATATTATAAATTTGGAATCATACTTGTTTCTGTCCGCCAGAAATGAGACACCGCTAGGTGGCAGACATTCAAAAATGCAGTATATATTTTGACCGCTGTGCTCTAATTTAAGAGGTGCTTCCAGGTCCAACCTTTCTCTTTTCCGCTGCATCGGGGCGCAACCATGGTATGGAGCTAATACACAGATACACTTTATTGAATCAATCTCAATCCTAAGGGTTTGAGAATTAGCACTGGATGTTGTTTACGTATCTGTAAAAAAGGCACTTACAAACACATACTGACTTTAATATTAGTGATATGTTTTAAGGATGGCATCCAATATTCCGCGAATAAACTGAAGTCATTGACACCGAAATGGTCGACCAGCCTATAACTAGCTATATACCTTGTATTTCTTGGCCCTGATAATAAAAGTAGCATTAGCATTATTCGTTGCTCAATTAAAGACAAGTGCATGGTCATGTACGCAAAATAAATACGTGTTTCAACATCCGTACCTAGCTTGATGCTATACAATCCCGTACGCAGCATTGTTATTCCAGTGAGTGGTTATATTTTATTAGCTAGTCACTTATGATGTATTGGCTCACTTAACTTTTACAATGGTTTCTTGTTCCTGTACGGTACCGTACTTATGCAATTCTAGTTTTACTAGTCTGCTGAGGTGACCCCAGCAGATGCTTGGAACATTGCGTGAACATCTATGAACACTTTACCTCATGTTTTAAGGTGAACGTCCCAAAAACCCGCAGGACATACTGCAAGAAGTGCAAGAAGCATCAGCCCCACAAAGTTACCCAGTACAAGAAGGGAAAGGATTCTGTCTATGCACAGGGTATGCGTGAGTTATGTAGTTTGTGTTCCTTTATCTAGTGCAATGCAAACTTTATAAATGCTTGTATGTGTGAAACATGAGCTGATTGCAAGTTTGTATGGGTTGTAGGTAAGAGGAGATATGACAGAAAGCAAAGCGGTTATGGCGGTCAAACGAAGCCTATCTTTCGGAAAAAGGTAAACATTACATTTTGGCTTATCCTGATGGGGTAACTTTGTAACAGGCAATGGAGTGACTTACAAACTTTGTACGCAGGCTAAAACTACAAAGAAGATTGTGTTGAGGCTAGAGTGCGTGGAGCCTAATTGCAGATCCAAAAGAATGCTTGCTATCAAAAGATGCAAGCACTTTGAGTTGGGTGGTGACAAGAAGAGAAAGGTAAGACTCATCTGTTGGTGTGTTCTTGAAATTTTGCTTTGCTAGCATGTTTTTATTAAATGTTGATTTGAGTAATTCTCAATGTCTCATTGAAGTTAGATGTGTCCAGCAGGATTAAAGAACAATCTAGTTATGTTTAATTTTGTGATTATTCTCAAAGGCACATCAGAAGACTAGACATTAAACTTGTAACTGCACCCCTAAATCTTATGTATTTGTGTACATACACTAAAAAGGATCTGTAAATTAAGTAATGGGATTGATCGTGCGTGGTCAATCCCATTACATGATTGATTGAGACACATACCCCATGTGAGTGCAGCTCGTTAGTTTGGCTAATGCTGACTTTAGCTGAGGACTTTAAAACAATGTAATTGGCGCGACACAAAATGAAAACTATGAATTCAAAGTGTTCCTTATTTCTTCTTTACTTGAACATAAACCATATAAAAAATAAATATAAATATATAAATATAAATAAAGAATATAAATCATATAAAAAAATAAGCATTTCCTTATACCTTTCATTAAGTTTGTCGTGACGGTTAAAAGACTGTATTGCTGCTTAGTCCTACAGCTTCTACTAAAAACCGGATCTTCCGTCATCTACTCCGTCGTATGAATTATAGAACACGTATATGATAAACATTTTTAAATATCATATAGATATTGCTAATAGTGTGTTACAGCTAAACAAAATTATAATAGCATGAATATAGTAAAATATACAACTTAGTTATTAAGTGTAATAAACATTCTTACGTTCCAAAGAAAATGGCTCTAACACCCCACACAAGTAATAGTAACATTGACAAAATTCCTGTTTATAAAAATCTGCATTTCATGGTCTGAAAACGGATCTATATGTTAAGGTAAACATTACATTGTTAACAAAGCCCATTGTAATTCAAAGTAAAAAATAAAACAAAAAACATAAGCTCATAACACTAGAAAACTATATTAATTGTTTTAGCGTGGCTTCAGATCTAGCTTGTTATGCTGGTGCTCTACACAGCTTTACATAAGTAAAATTGTTCAAATTATGTGACAGTATTTCAGAGTTTCGGTGCCCAACCCTATCAGCTCTTGAACACATTTTCAAGATAGTTTATTGGTTGGAGTGTGCCTATGAGAATTTGCTGTCCAGAAACATACTTGCCTTTCCAAAGTGGTTTCATGTCACTTGTACTGTAAACTAGCTTCTGAGGGAGCACTCCATGGCGTTTATGGTTTCTATTGAGTTGAAATATAAACTGACTCCACCCTTTAAATAATTTTAGTTAACTGAATGCATTATAATGCTTTATTTTTTTCTCTTTCAGGGCCAGGTCATCCAGTTTTAAAATGTGATCCTTTCTCAGAGGGTGTTGTCACCATTATCAATAAATGGATTTACTTTACTTGGTCTGTATTTTTTCCTCATAATTTATCGCAGAACATAGACTATACCTTTTCCAGTGGTCTGTGTCTAATCTTCAAAATCTCAAAAGGCAGCGGTGCACTAATTTTACTGTGGAAACCAATGGATGCTTTAGCCACCCAACCATGTGTGGTACAGTAGATTCCTTTATTCAGTTTTACATTTGTTTTCATACTAAACATGGATTCTTAAAACCTGTTATCAGTAGCTTAGGTATTCCAAAGTCCTTACGGTATTGTAAAGGCAAATCAGTCCATAATATTTAAATGAATACCTTGTGGTTATAACCTGTATCAACAATTACCAATATAAACTGCATTGCTCTATAATTGAGGTAGTAAGAAACCAGGGTAATTAAATTCTTTGTATTACTTACCAGAGCAAAACATTGCAATTGGACATTTTTAGGCGACCGGTCTGAACCAAAGTACAGTCATTATTTAGATCACAGGCCAATTGTGGCTTCCTATAGAAAACTCTTCAATTCTGGATCCTGGTTCAGCTTGAAGTCAGTGATTGGAGTGACTGTCAACAGAACTGTACCTGTGGGGTTTACTGCTACTACAATCTTCGTATCTAATGGCTGAACACCAATGTCTACATATTTAGGCAGGAGCTGGGTGACGTTACATTGAGGGTCACAGATTCTCCAGCCAGGAACGGTGCTAACAGCCAGCTGCCGAGGACCCCCAATATCTTGCTTGTTCATGACTGCTATAGCTAGCCTGCTGTTGCTAAGAGGCTTCTCCCACACCTCGAAACTATTCACCTGCGGAACAACATAGTTAAGTGTTTGTACACATGAAGTGATATGCAGAGCTAATCATGACATTGAATCCTTCAGTGAAGGTTCTGCCTGCATTAACAGACACCAAAGCGACCTACAGTACATTTGTCAGTAGATGAACACTTGTTACAGTACACAAGCAATCAACATTCTGACAGGTTGACCGCATCATGTAATCAGTGCTACCATTGGCTGCTTACCTTGGCAGTACAATATCCCTGCTTGCCCAATGGGTCCTGGTTGATTGCTATGATGTGCCTGTTCTGCAGCAGTTCTCTAGAACGTGGGCATATGTCCCTCAGGTCATTTGACATGATTAAAGGGGCAGCCATGATTGCCCATAAGGCCATCTGAGACTCTTGCTGATCATGACTGAGGCCAAAGTTTCCGATCACAAGCTGAAAAAGTCAATATTAGTATTGAGTTGTTCACATACATTCACCCTATTATTTGAAGTATATTTTTCATAATGTATACATGTACATGCACTGTATAAAAACAAACTATAGCAATGAAAGTACTACACTAGAGGGCACCTAGAACATACAGTATCATGATCCCATGACATGGTCTGGTTAAGGTATAAGGAGTCCAGTACCATATCGGGGTCATTCCAGCCTCCCGGACCAGCAGAAGGGACTATGATGTCCTGGTGAGAAGCTGTCCAGTCCAAGATGGATGTGATGCTGCTCCAAGAGTCGTATACATCTGCATAGTTGCGCCAGTGGTTACATGTCTCCCGGATGGCTTTGTAGTTAGGCTGGGAACATAGAACTGTTATGATGGTTGATGTTCTGATTATGTGACTGCCTGATGACGAAAGCGTACATGCGCTTAGAAGCATTTATTTCCGTTGTACCTTATTATGAGGCCACTCGTATAATGGCCATTCACAGGAGTAAAGTATGCTTCTTCCTGTTCTGTTCAGTGCTGAGGACATGTTCATGTAGCCTTCACCAAAACATATCGTCAGGTGTTAGATTGAAGACATACTAAGACAATCTTAACGAGTCTACGCCACTGGCAACACAGACATCATTTCAGAAATGCATTTGGTTAAACCTACCAACCATGTTTACTCACCTTCCCCTAATAACTTCCAGTCCATATAGCAACCGTCAAATTTGAGCAAGTCTACACCCCAGTCAGCAAAGGTCTTCGCATCCGTTTCATAGTGGCCCAGACTGCCAGGGTAGCCACCACAGGTTTGTGTCCCAAGATCAGCATAGATACCAAGCTTCAACCCCTTAGAATGGACCTACATGGAGAACATCCATTAAACCAGGTCAATCAATTACGTTAGTGAGTCCACTATGCTAAATGGTTTGGTTCTGGACATCTTAATTGTTACACTCCTTGATCAGTGTAGAACATATTCCTTCATTGTTAAAACTAGTGTCATAAACAGTCATTTCTGCTCATGCCCTTAAAAAGAGACAGACTAGACAAATTAGGAGCAGTTAGGAGCAGTAATGCACCATTACCAGTAGATGGCGATCTTGGTCTTGTGAAAACAAGACCATCTCTAAAGGATCTCAGCCACAGACTAGTCCCACAATATGTCTATTTAAACTTGGATTAGAAGTCAAGCTCGCAGACTATTAAATATATTAAGTACATATATTTAGAAAAGTTATAGGGTGAACTGTGGAGTACTGTAGATTGAATCTAGCCAGAGACAATAGAATTACTCTCGGTATGAAATCTGACTAGTTTCAGTTCTGCTCCTCCTTTTGCAAACAGTTAGGCTACTCAAACGAGGCCTTTCTAGATGTAGACGTATGTCTAGTCTAATAAAATATGTTATAGATTAGGCCATTTAACAGTTTGTATTATTGTGATAATAGTAAAATAACAATAGTCACTTGTGACACATGCCCCCCCTGGTAGTACCAATAATTATGTTCCAGACCACGTTAGCTGGGCTTTATTCAAAATCACAATTAACTAAACTTCTTCCCGGACCGAGGACGCAATCTCTTTTTTGTCTCACACTCAAGAGTAGGGCATAACCGCCCAAAGCCAGGTCTGAGGAGAGAGCGATAGAGAACCGGAGGCAGGCGAGCCTGTTTGCCTAAATACAGCTCCCTGCAGGTGTTCCCAGCTGCCAGCCATTCCACTGATTGAGGAGGGAATTGGGTAGTACCGCCCATCCACCACCCTCCCCAGTGGTAGGCAGGGCCGCTGGGGCAGCATGCTGTGCCTATCCTCTCCCTCTCCCCAGGGCCACCCAGTGGTAGTGTCAGGCACGACACTCCACACATTCTGCACCACTAGCACCACTTACGTAGTCAGCTAGTTTCTTGATGCCCGCTGGAAACCTCTTGGCGTCTGCCTGCAGACGTCCTTGTGCATCACGCTGTTGGGAGGGCCAGCAGTCATCGATGCAGACGTACTCGTAGCCAGCCTCCTTCCAACCGTCCTTCACCATCACATCTGCCATCTGCATGAACAACTGCTCACTTGGAGTGCAGCGGCGGAGGGATTCAGTAAATGCCAATTGTTAACAAAGAGCTCTGTATATTGTAAGCCTACACAAAGTAGTAGGCTATAATGTTAATGCACAAGTTTAGATTTTTACAACATCAGTGTCGTAGCTTATGTGACCACAGAGGTCATTTGTTGCTGGATCTGTATATGCTAGACATTTCCTTTTTACACTATTGGCCTTAATGTTTGTCCACATAATGGTGACAGGGATGGCAACTCACATGAAAGCACCTGTACTGTGCAGATCACATTTACGCTGTTGTCCAAAGACAACTATCAGAGTATGTATGCTAATGCACATATCACTATCAATCAAAAACGTTGTTTCTAAAATCTAAAATAACGAATACTTCCACATAACAACAGCGCCCTCTGTTGACACATTTCAGTATATGATATACTAAATGTGTAGCATAATATCTGTAGTAGACCAATCCGAAAAAAGCAATGCCATTTTACCTGATGCAATTATTAGGATCAGTGTCACAGTCGATGTTGCACATAAACCTTTCCCAGTGCAACCAGCCCATGGTGGGTGTAAGCGCCAAACCATTATCCAGGGTTTGTACACGAGGACAGAATAACACGCCAAACAGCAGCAGCAAGATATATGTAAATGTAACCATTTTACATTAATACAATGACAGTTTGCTCGTCAAACACGCTTCCACCACAAAGCAGGTAAAACTTAATGTATGTTTCAGTAGTTTCCTCATTGATAAAGTGATCCGCCCTGCATGGATGGTTGAGACGGATAGGCCAATAGCAAGACGCGCCTAGAGATAAACACGGAAGCGCACAGGAATCCTGTCAGGTGGATGTCAGGTGAATCTGCGCGCACGACCGCACGCACGCACCAAATATGGTTTTGCAATGAGACGTGTGACGACGAATAACAGAATACGCGATCAATTCAGAATATTAAATATGTATTTATTATTCTATTATTTCGATCTGATTCTTCAATTGGGGAAACTTTCATGTCCCCACGTTATACATTCATGTTAGAAATACTTTTACTACAAAATAAATAGCTATGTTATGAAAACAGTATTGCACCACCAAAATAAATAAATGCACCGACACAATGATGATTTTCAATTTTTTAAAATGTTTTAGACATCAATGCTTTGCTACTTTGGTATTGTCCCCAACCCCGACTTTCAAACTTCTCTACTAAATAATACAATTTATTTATTCATAAATAATAATTTATTCCTTCTGATAATAGGGTAAACGTATAAAGTGTCATTACCATGTATGCGGTTATGGCAATGTTAACAAAAATGACATTTTCACGAGTGTTTAACATGCATCTTATATGCTCGTCATCTTATTTTATGTTAAATACAGTGTTTTTTTTAAATTTTATTTGGCTAAGCCAGCAAATAAATGTAAACAATTATAATTGTATATACACATTCTGTTTAGGCCATCATTTGGTATTTGAGCATAATGAGCAGTTGTTAGTCTATTATTGGAACAATTCATGACAAATTGCAGGAATAAGTGAAGCAGCAACCTCCTTGGCTTTAACCCTTGCCAGCTGAACAGAAACATTGGACTGCAAAAGGCCTACTTACAGTGCATTTATTACAAACAAAAAAACAAAAATCACATGTACATAAGTATTCACACCCTTTACTTAAAACGTGTTTGAAGCACCTGTAGCAGCAATTACAGACTCAAGTCTTTTTTAGTATTAATACTACAGGCTTGGCACACATACTTTTGGGCAGTTTCTCTCATTCTTCTTTGCAGGACTTCAAGCGCCATCAGGTTGGATGGAGGGTGTCTGTGCACAGCCATTTTCAGATCTTTTAAAGATGTGGTTCAAGTCTGAGCTCTGGCTGGGCCACTCAAGGACATTCACGGAGTGTCCCGAACCCACTCCTTTGTTATCTTGGCTGTGTGCTTAGAGTCGTTATCCTGTTGAAAGATGAACCTTCTCCCCAGTCTGAGGTCCAGAACGCTCTGGAGCAGGTTTTGATCAAGAATGTCTCTGTACATTGCTGCATTCATCTTTCCCTTAATACTGAATAGTCTCCCAGTTCCAGCAGCTGAGAAACATTCACACAGCATGATGCCACCACCAACATGCTTCACTGTAGGGATGGTATTGACCAGGGGATGAGCGGTGCCTTGTTTCCTCCAGACATGACATTTGGCATTCAGGCCAAAGAGTTCAAACTTTGTTACATCAGACCATAGAATTTTGTTTCTCATGGACTGAGAGTCTTTCAGGTACCGTTTGGCAAACTCTAGGCGGGCTGTGATGTGCCTTTTACTGAGGAGTGGCTTCCATCTGGCCACTCTACCATACAGGCCTGATTGGTGCGGAAATATTTGTCCTTCTGGAAGGTTCTCCTCTCTCCACAGAGCAACGCTGGAGCTCTGTCAGTGACCATCAGGTTCTTGGTCACTTCCCTTCCTAGATCAGCCAGCTCTGGGAAGAGTCCTAAACTTCTTCCATTGACAGATGATGGAGGCAACTGTGCTCATTGGGACCTTCAATGCTGCAGAAATCTTTCTGTAGACTTCCCCAGATTTGTGCCTCGATAAAATCCTGTCTCAGCGGTCTAGACCAGGGGTGGCCAACCCTGGTCCTGGAGAGCCACAGCCCTGCATGTTTTAGATGTCTCCCTGCTCCAACACACCTGA
>JAODUH010016396.1:38362-53095 GCA_027564835.1 Typhlichthys subterraneus | reverse complement strand
CCTGTCCAACTATTGACAAATGTACTAAATGTAAGTCGCTTTGGATAAAAGCGTCTGCCAAATGCCGTAAATGTAAACGTAAATGTAAATTAAGTTAACTTTAACCACACGTGCTGTAAAAATAGAAATGAATGCCTAAATCTTTTTACCTTTAGTCTGAAATGACGAGAAGCCCCATGCACTGTACCTGTTTGAGCTGTAACTCTGAGTTGACGGACAGCTGACACAGTTCACAGTGGTAAGGCTGTCTATGGAGGCCACCTATTCTGCTTCTACTGCCCATCCACGGCTTTGCTCGCAAGGCAGGGCGTGATGATGACATCACCTTAACCCTGCGTTTTGACTGGCCACCATTCTGACCATCCACCATCTGCTTGTGCCTGGAGCCTGAAATGCACCAATCAGAGGACAGAGTAATTTCTCTCTTTTTCAAATGGAGACACAGGTTACTCACTGTGAATAACTATGGCCATGCCCAAACGGTTTATAATACTGCAAATGTAAATAGTGTGCCATTTGACTGTATGATATTGTATGTTTAATAAGGCAAATGTAACCATATTTTGAACTTATGAAATGCACAAACGTCTCATAAAGGAGGGAATATTTCACAATGGACACACGCTTTTCCCATTGTGGTACATACCACTGTAATGAGCCTCCAGCTGGGAAGTGGAGTTGACTGTTACTTTGCACAGGGTACAGTGGAGGTGCTGCTTTGAGCTGCTCCTCTTGGCCTCTGTCACCTCTCCTCCCTCCCCCTCTTCTTTCTCCTTCTCACCTGTGGAGATCACCTGGGGGTCGCTGTGTGGAGAAAGGCTGCTCTCCTCAACAAGCGTACTCTCTGGAGCGGGCTCGGTGAGACGCGACCCTGGGGATATCTCTGGGGACAACTGGGGGCAGACGAGCGAGGCGTCCAGTGGTGAGGGCTGTGGAGCAGTAGAGGGCGCCACCGAGCTCCCCTCACCCTGTTCTGCTTGCATGGTCTTTGGGCCTGGCAGTACACAGAGAAACAAAGAATATGTTTACACCAATGCTGGGACAATGGCCCAAATGCTGTAGGACCTGGAGATGTGCGGCGTTTGAAGCAGACCTATCCTACACCAAAGCCACATAAACATTATATGATTTGGGCTACACATCATTTTACAAATGCACCAATATAAAAAAAATATGTAAATCAATAAAAAGCACGTAAAAACACACACACACGGAAAAAAATAATTTTATTCAACCTACGACTGTGTGTATTGTGAATGACAGACATATAGACAGACAGACAGGCATGCAGGCAGCTCCTCAGTCCATTTCTCTCTCTCTCTCTCTCTCTCTCTCTCTCTCTCTCTCTCTCTCCTTCCTAATCCATCACTCTCTCCACCCATCTCTTTGTTCGCTTCCTCTTCTGGAGCTCGTGCTGTCACCATCAATCAACTACCATGGCAACCACTGAATGTAAAAAGCCTATTATTATGTGGTTAGAAGGAAATTGATAGGTGCTGGAAGAAAATTGGAAGCAGAAAATAATAAATACTAGCAAAGCAGAACAAATTGGGGAAAGAGTGTATGGAACGTGGGGATATTTTCAGACCAGTAGAGGGAGAAACTGAGGGAACGGAGAGATGTACTGTTGGAAAAAAGCTTTAACACCTCAGCTCACAGAAGTAATGTGAAAAGTATCCATTGTTTTGACATGGACAGAATCCTAATTTGTATGAAGAAGAGTTTGCTACAAGTTTGTTTTATTCTATTATTTAGGTAATATATAAAAGCTGTTTGTCTCTTATAAAGTGTTTGTAAAGAAATAGCTATGACAACAAGATAGCATTGATTTATAAAGGGATGTTCTGAAGCTAGGAGTTTGAGCCTATGACTGGATCCATTAGGTTAGCATTCAAGCCACATTTGCTGTTAACCCTCTGCAATGGACTGACTGACAAACAGGAAACGCTGTTTATAATATATATCAAATATTACATTTATATTCCATTTATTAAATGCAATATAAAATAGATTATTTACACCAGCATGTACATTGTTCATATCCACCTTAATACGCATATACAAATAACACTCAGTTGCATTCTAATATAGCTAGCAAGTATACATTTTATTTTTATTTTGCTTTACGTAACATCATTGCCATTGGTTGGAAGCAACGGTTTTATTCTACACATGGTTGCACCCTCATAAAGAGCAGCTAAGAAAGTTAAGCCAATTGCAAGCCCTATTAAATGGCATCCCTATTCAGGCTCTTGAAGGCATCTCATCTCTCAGGCCTTCTTTGCTTAATGGGCGTAATTACCCATCTGACAGAGCCAATGATGGCAGCACAGGTAATGGTTGGTAATTAGCCAGCTGAGTGGCAGCACCCAGGCCTAAGTGCTTATGACTCCCCGATTACCAGTAATTACTCAGAGGACGTTAAAAAAAGAAAAAGGGTTATACCTGTTACATCTGCCACATGCGTGTCCATCAAGACCACTCCTGTCCTCTTGTCTCTGTCCCTCGCCGAGGCAGAGAGAGCATGGACGTTCCTGTGTCTCCCTCTCTGTGTGTCCAAGGCCTTCAGCTTGCGAGCGTGCTTGTGACCCTTGTAATGAGCCTCAGCCTGGGTCTGACCGCAACACAGAAACACACGTACACACACAAAGACACAGGAAAAAGAGGACGTCAGGCTTTGAAGGAAAGCGGTCATATAAACCTAGGAAAACTTAAAGCTGCAAAGCATTACTCTGTGGCCCCTCTTTTTCTATAATTGAAGAAATCTCTTGAGGCAGAACAGCTCTTTCTGTGTGCCAGTATATTTCTTGCCAGTACTGGTTGGTACAATATGTGGGAAATGAGAGATATACACACACACCACTGGTTTTTATGTTATGCTTATGGTGTTACTTGTGCTTGGTAATGTCAGTCATCATAATAATATTACTTAAAACGTAATATTTTACAATAATGTTCATGCGGCTTTAAGGAGCACCTTTGAGATAGACATGGTAGACATTCACTTCACAAGTAATATAGAAAAATGCACCATTGGAGATGGCCGCAAAGCATTTTTCTACCACATATTCCACGGGGCAATCAAAACACATACTCTAAAATGGATTCCAAACATTTGTAGGTCATGTGTTATTATTACACTGTGCAGCGCCACAGATGGGTGAATATTCCGTAGCGCTGGAGAAAATGATGTGAATGTGCATTTGACCACAGGCCACTGTCACATCATCATCATCATCATCATCATCATCCTCCTCCTCTCAGTCAGTCCAGTGAGCATCAGAATGACTCATGGCATCTCATGGCCCGAGTCTCGGCTCACCGGATCATCTCTCCACTGATGCATTCGGACACAAACTGCCGTGTGCGTCCGTGTTGTGCCGGGCGCCAAATGACCCCTGTGTGTTTCTTGCAGGGAGAAAACACGTTTGTGGCAGTGCAGCAGCAGCAGCAGCAGCAGAAACATGCATATCTGGTACACCGACATGGCTCTGGATGCTCTGTGGAAAAGCAACGCGTGCGCTGTAGTGACTGAAAGCCGGAAAGATCCGGTGTGTTACAATGAGCGACGCGAAACATGTTTCTCTGGTATGGCACGTACGCTTGAGTGAATGCTTCAGCACTCAGCACACATACAGTATTCACAAGCACACGTCTTGCAGCTGGTTCATCTGTGCCCACACCTGCACATACTGTAGCAAACAGCACACCAGCTTTCACTCACAAAACATAGTTACAAATACATTTCCTCAAATTTACAGCATATAATGTATATATTTTAAATAGAAGTTTTCATCGAACAATAATTACTGTAGTCTTTGCTGTATCAAATATGGCGTCTTCATAGGTATTATTTTTGTAATTGTAGTTGAACAATACAATGGCCAAACTGGACACTATGGTTTAATTTATAAACATCTACAAATCTAGGATTGCAGTAAGTAAAATAATTACTAATTTATGAGGTCAAGATGATTGATGGATATTGAGTCCCCTACTCAACTCTTTAGAATACATTTAGAAAATATTTATACTTACACAGAGCATAACATCGTGTTATAAGTTTTAGTATATGTGAAATAGTAAAGCCGTAGTCACATAAATATACATGGGTATACTGTAACTGCTCACTAATATGACAATGTAATGATAAGAATATAATTGGGCATCGTCCAAATTATCCATGCAGTTATCCAGTCATATATATGCTCATTTATGCACATTCAAGCCCAGTGTGTGTAATATTACAGTATCGTATTAAATGTGTGCATATAGAATGCCCTCAACACATTGCCAGAAACCCAGGCTTGAGCGCAGAGCGAAAGGTCACTGCTATAAGGTCAAAGTGTGTGTGTTGGGGAAGAAAGGGGTAAGCAAAGGGTGCACAGTCCCCTTGGCTACGCCGTTGAATGTCAGCGAACATTAGCCAATCAGCGTGACTTAGTTACGACTCAGAGTCAGAGGAATTCATCTGTTCCAATCTGCATACTATCATGCTCTCTAGTACAGTGGTTTCCTCACAAGTACCTCGTAGTTTGTGACCCCCTTCGTGCACGCACAACACAAAGACTACTTTTTAATTTTCAAAATAGCTTACAAAACGGTATTGACAAATTTACAGTTTGAACCTATATTAAACAAATATATATTTTAAGTTTTCTAAATGTTTGAATCATTCTGCGAGCCCTTGGAGGGGAAGGGGGTCGCGACCCACGCGTTGAACACCACTGATCTAGGATGCCGCCATGTGTAGTATGTGTCATCATAGTAACTGTGAGCGAGGGTGATACGTATGTGGCTCGACAAATGAAGGAACAAAGATCCCAAAATGAAATGGCGCGTGGTCGGGACTGCTTGCTTGGCCTCCGCTGACCTTGTCTGAAGCAGCTTTATGCGTCCCTCACATCAACGTAAACTGAATAACCACTGTCCCCTCCCCTTCCCAACCCCAGATACACACAAAAAGGTCAGCGCATTCTAGAATGTCGCGTTGAGGCCTTCCGACTTGATTATGTTAACGCAGCAGTGAATCTGGCCGGCCCTGCGCGTCCTAATCCAGACGGCCAATAAGGTTCTCCTTTTCGGGAGCAGTACCTGCCTGCCATCTGGTATCCATCTCCTTGGTCAAGCAGCGATCTCAGCTCGGCTGCAGGTAACATACAGGGTGTAGGGAAGAGAGCCTGTTAGCTAGTCAACAAAACGTTTGTATAAGGAGAGAGAGAGAGAGAGAGAAAGAGAGATAAAGAGAGAGATGGAGAGAGAAAGAGATAGAGAGGTAGAGGAAGAAAGAGAGAGATAGATAGAGATAGAGAGATAGAGAGGTAGAGAAAGAGAGATAGATAGATAGATAGATAGATAGATAGATAGATAGATAGAGCAAGAGAGAGAGAGAGAGAAAATAACATAATATACTGTACTGCAATAGGCTGGTGCCGGACTCCGCCCCCATATTGCTAAACAAATTCCAGCAGGCTAATTGACATTCCACCAAGTTTCTCATGACAATATAAATGCAATATAAATGCAAATACAGTATGTATACAGTAGGTGCAGCATGGAAATGAAACCCATATAAACTGGGAGTGACGATAAGGAGAAACAAATGTACTTCTTCTCAGCTGCCAATAGTTGGAAGTGGTGACTGGACCAAACCGGAGAGGATATGAAAGCAGTATTATCTGAAGTTGGCCAAGCTAATGAATGAATTTCACAAAATTAGGAATATTATGTTGCATTGTGTTGCAGGAAGTACACTTCTCAGCCCAACCTCAGAGAATGTTTTACTTACACATCAAATAAGTTTTAGATGACAGTAAGACTTTATAAGTAATGTCTTTATAAAAACTTAGGACTTAAGACTAAGAAAACCCACAAGAAATAGTCTAATAACTAAACAGACAACAAAATAGCGAGATAATACTGCTGTTTGTGTGAATATAATAGTATTACAACCTTTATAACATTTGCAAAAATGTAAAACACAAACGCTTTATAAAAACACAAATATATATATATTGTGTGTGTGTGTGTGTGTGTGTGTGTGTGTGTGTGTGTGTGTGTGGATTGGGGTGGGGGTCACAAAGATGGTGGGCTGGCTGACTGGTTCACTTACAGTTGAGTTGAAACGCAGGTGACATATATTACATGAGATGATGGTCTTCTTCTTGGGTGGAACAACACCAAACGTATGGTTGATCACTGCCTTCTGCACCGGGTCCATCTGGTAGACACACACGCACACACGCACACACACACACACGCACACACACACATGCACACGCATGCACACACGCACACAAGCGCGCACACACACACACACACACACGTACATGAATGACAAGTTGCAGCAGCATGCAGCTGATACTGATACAATAAAAATATAAAATACATTTTATTTTATAAAAATATAAAATAAAATATAATATTTAATATTGACGATCCAATTTGGTTGTTACAGCAGTAGAAAATGTATAGTTTAATGCATGAAAGGTACAAACGGTATATACAAGATTGAGTTTAGAAATATAAATACACGTCACAAAACAACGGTACAATTTGAACAAATACTGCCACATTATTTCACATGAAACAGATAAACATAGGGCAAATGAAAGCTCACCGCGTTGAAATTGGGGAACAGGTTGAGCGGTGATGAGCCGCTGACCCTGAGGGGCATGAAGGGCTTGAACTCCAGTGGGGGCTGTGCTGGGGTTCTGAGCGTCCGTCCTAGCAGAGGCATTGAGGCCAGGAGAGGGTGGCCGTGGCTCTGGGCTATTGCACCTGAAGCCCACACGGACGTTAACACATTAGACGTTAGACATCCATCTGGAACAATGTGCAAATTGTGAAATACTAACATGAGTTTCGAGAGATGAGCAGTATTTAAATGAATGAACAGCACCTTTTATTCACTATATTAGATATGTTACATGTTGTAGTAAGAGTAGCTGCAGAAATAACACAGATATTCAAACAAAAAACACCTCTCCCTTCAATAACAGAGTGCTCCCTCAACACACATGTCCAAGGCTAGGATAGTGTTATTTTTTCCCATAGTCAGGGCTGTGTAGAAACACCAGATTGTTTGTTTAGCGGGGACACAAAACAAACAGCTATTGGACCGTGAGAGGTATTTGACATAAAGTGTATTATTTTACAACCTCTGATCCACCTGTAATTGGGACACAGGCAGTGGCACACAGTGTATCAACCTACAGGACAGAACTCATACTGCACTAGCGGCTAGTGGCCGAAGAAAACATTCATAGTATATCCAAACCACTGTAATAAGGTGACTGATGACATTGTGATGATTGTATATTTTGTTTTTTCAAATTTGAACGGGATTACCAAATCATTTGACATGCTCTCTTCATTTAATTTGCTGTCATCAGTGATTCAAACAACATTGTGCAGCCTTAACTCTAGTCTAGACATGGAGTTAACATGCATTATAGACTAGAGATGACAGCATTTTGTAGTCCCAGCTCCCACCCATGAAACACATATTTCACTTTTTCACTGCTATCTGGATACCATTATATTTCTGTCATGCTAAAGCACTTCTCTGCTTGTTAGTCAGATTACATACTGGCATCACCTCCCAGAACTATATATGGTTTAGTTTGGAGTAGTACTTCTGTATCAAGGCATTTCATTTAATGCATAGAATCATGTAGTCAATACCGTCAAAGAGCAAATCCACTGGTTGGATGTGCTTTTTCTCCTCCACTGGGCTAATGTAGCTAATCTGTCTGTCAATGTGACTTTTGGGACTATTGAATCCCTCTTCCACGCAAATTAGAAAAAGATCTCCTTAATCTCCCACGCAGTTAGACAGAAAAGACTTCACAGCAGTGGAAGATTTCCAGCATGCTGGAACCACTGCAACTGCCATTATTGGTGGTCATTTATACACCAGACACACTGAACATGGGACGTGCTTTTTCATGTTACATGTAAGCATATTCTTGATAGCCAGAAATGGTGATTTGATTAGTTTGCTTGTACAATTTTACAAAATGTAACCTTTTGTTTTCTGATAGTGTTAATAAATCAGGGGACAACACAAAGGCCTGCATTCATAAAGGGCTTCTTATCCAAAGCGTTTTACATTATTACATTCATACACCGACCACCTGACCATTTAGGGTTAGGTGTCTTGCTCAAGGACACCGCGACACAGTTCTTGATCACATAACGTCCTGCTCTACCACTGCGCGACTTGCCACCCTGGTGTCACAGTGGTGACATTATTTTTTTAAATATAGTAATATCAAGTATTATATATATTATAGTACAGAAGTTTTATTATGTAATACTTTTTACATAATACGTATTCTTTATTATCTGCAAACTATAATTGTGCTATAATTGTAGGTGTTTGAACCACATTGCATTTGGTCTTCTGCTGCTCTAAATGTAAAGCCCCACATCTCAGTGAAACAGAAGGAAAGCTCCTTCATGGCACATGGATACCAGGACATGTCAGCCAACCTCCTGAATGTGACGCGGGATAAAAGATTATGTGCCGGAGAAATTGGGAGTGCTGGGAAAAAAATTATATCTGGGGAGAAGAATAATCTCTATTATTTCTAGGATTAGATTTTAGATGACTCAACTTCACAGTAATCGCAGAGGTAGAAAAATGGTTCCTTCTGATCAAAAGAGAAGAGAGGATGTGCTTTCATAGAGTGGTGGGGAATATGAGAGACTGTTTCAGATGCTAGGAAAGTGCTGTCCTGGTTCTGTCCATGGCTAATGCTAACCGCCAGGATCATCCCTCTGAAAGAGCCGTCCTGTCCTCACTCAAATACCAATATTGAGCCACTCTGCTACTATTATTTATATATAAGCGCTTCACAACACCTCCAGATGCTCTTATGCAAATGAGTCATGTCTTAATATAATCTAGGATCCGTGTAAGCAAAATCATGCTTAAAATACCATATAGCATATATTCTCTATTTTAGTATACTGCTCATGTATTTTATATATGGTATATATATTTTAATAGTTTATGAATTTCATTACAGTATGTGCCTAGCATGTGAGCTCATATTCAATACTGAACAAGACAATTAATCATTCCTTTAGCTATAACTCCAAAATTTGTAAAAAAAATATTTAGACAATCCTTAGACAGAATAAAAAATATATCATTGGGGTTAAATTTATAAATATAATTTAAATGCACTAGCAGCATTTTCTACATACAACCTCACTGTCTTCTGTATATAAATACAGATTTGAATGACCACTGATTTCATTTAAATCCTTACTGAATTCTGTA
This sequence comes from Typhlichthys subterraneus, assembly GCA_027564835.1. Classification (NCBI taxonomy): domain Eukaryota; kingdom Metazoa; phylum Chordata; class Actinopteri; order Percopsiformes; family Amblyopsidae; genus Typhlichthys; species Typhlichthys subterraneus. Next base: position 43,803 of record JAODUH010016396.1, on the reverse strand, counting down.
ATTGCAGCCATCTTTGTTTTTAGCAAGCAAAGTAGTAATTTCTACAGAACATATATCAAATAGTGCATTTTAGACAACTCTTGACGCAGTGTCTTTTCAGAGTACCGCTGGATCCTAGCCCAAAAAAAACAAAAAAACAATGAATGCGTATGTGTTGCATAAAATGAAAAGCTGTCATGGAAGCCAAAGAAAAATGCCACCACCTCCAACAACACTTCTGTTTAGCCCGCAAAACACATGACTGCATAACGGTACAGTAAATGTTGTGTTTCACCCCGCTGTGGCGCAGAGGAAAATGCTTTATACGAGTACAAAAAAGTATCGGTGAGTGCTATGCACTTCTGACATAATGACGATGCCATTCCCTGCTTATACAACAGGGAGAGAACTGGCCATTTGCGATGCGCTCTGGAGGAGGTGTCGCCATGATCCATTAAATTTGCCGCTGACTGCTCTTTCCGCTAGAAACAACAGAGCGGAAGATGTGGAGGACTCATTTCCATGACGGCTTAAAATGCTGCCCTCCCTCGTACTGTGTAGTCTTTAAATAAATGATCTTTATTGTGACCTAGTCCATTTAGCCTATGACTGCAGCCAAAAGCACATTCTCCCTCTCTCTGTCACTGTCACAGACTCTTATGTCTGCAGTCACCCAGCCAAAGGCAGCACACCTAGAGCCTAGTGCCTTTTACCTGCGGGATAGCGTCCAGCATAGAGCCAGCTCTCTGTGGTAAAAAGCCTTTCCACTGTGGGCCATGTGGGCCATGTTCACCCCAGGGCCATTAAACTTCTGTTGAATTTGTTCAAGGTCAAATGCCATGTAGGTGTCCTTGAATCATTGAAACAGTATAGCAGGGCTTTTTTTTTTTTACCTGCCTTACATTATTGACATTCATGGTCAACAGAAAAAAAAATGTTTGGATCGGGTCAGGTATCACCAGGCCCTGGGTCAAGGGGGGCCAAAAAGGGGCCCTCAATCCTGTAAATAATCTCTTGGAATAGCCAAAATCAGATTTGTCAAACTCTATATAGTATTTGGGGGTCATAAAAGCTTGTTATTTTATCCTTTCTACCGTTATTATCCTCTAAAACAATGTTATTTGCTTATAAGCATTGATGACTTCCCCAATGCTGAAGCCTGTGCCTTCCAATAATGCAAAACTTATTTGGTCTGTCACGCTCCAGCTCCATATCTGGCCACAGATCTTCATTGGAAAGCTGTCCTCTGCACAGCACTTCTTGTATTTGAAGCGAACAGATAACGAGATTACTGCAAGGTGAAACAAAAAATTGACATTCACATTTACATAATTTAGCAGAAACTTTTATCCAAAGCGAATAACAATTAGTACATTTGTCAACAGTTGAACAGTCAATTGTATTCTGTTAGGAATAATGACAGCATCATGCTATCAGGGCTAACATATTATATATCATTCAGTCCTCAAGAATAATACTAATGTCACAATGAAGTGCTTAATTTCTAAGAACGGTATGATAATACAATTATGAGAATAGTCATCGAAAACACTGTAACTGGATGAGATGTTTAAACACCCCAGTGTTTCAGACTTTGAAACATAATTTACTGCATTTCTTTAACGGATTAACTACATTACAAAACAATTCATTTTACACTTTATTTTATATTTCATCTCTTGACCCCGGGCATGAGCAAAATACATGGCGGGCTTATCTAGTGCTCTATTATTAGCGCGGGAATTTGCAGGGAAAGCAGAACTCAGTATTGAGCTCTTGTTGCCTAAATTGCCAAATTGTTACATGAGTCCACCTACAGCGTACTGTAGGTCTCTGCATTAAGCCCCATTATAAATGCACTGCAGCCATCTGCCTGCATTGAGAGGACACTAATTACAACCACTGAACACTCTAGCAGAAGTGCCACGAACACATGGATATTTTAGGTATGTCTGTAGCTTTATAGAGCCTCTGCAGTTTGCAATTAGCTTCTTTCAGAAGAAGCTGTGCGCCCTCCTCACAGATGAGTGGCATGTGAGAGGTAGATGCCTTCCCCCAATGACAGCTTCAGAGACAAGATGCCCGGCATCTCTGCTGGGTCCTTCACAGACTTAATTAAGACCTGTCTTTAAAAATGTATATTAGATATTAGATATTCAGCGACATCCATAAAAAGCAGTTATATATTCAAAATGTAATATGTTGTATCAAATTTTATCTAAACATTCATCCAGGTAAGATAAGGAAGACCGCCTTTTGTAGATTTATCCTTGTACATGAATAGAACCCTCATCTTTTGAACATCTTTTATCAGTCAATTGCAGATAAATACAACTGAGCTACCAGTCAAATAGCTACTGTATGAGGGGCTACTCATCACTTAACAGTTTAAATATAGTAAAAATATTAAAAAGAAATGGCCTTAAAATGTATTATATTTCAATAACTAATGCACTGAGGATTGTTTGTTAGCGCTGTGTGGGGTAGTGTTAATGGCGGGGTTTACAGAACTCCAGGGAATAGGAGCAGGTGTGCGTGATGAGCAATCACCTGGCTCCCTTTTGAAGCAGAGCAGGAGTGCAGATTGAATGACAGATTGGACATGCCAGCGCTGCATGAACTTGCATGTGTCTGATTATATGAACACTGTGAACAAACGGATCAGACTCTGTGTTGCCGGAAGGAGCCCTCCTGAGTGAACATTATATGTTGTCACTGCCACCTTAAAAACATTGTTATTGGTGGTATAGGCATTAAGTTTGCTGAAATATGCATGCGCACATCTTTATGCGATAAAAAGCCAACATTTGTAATAATATCATTGTCCCCTGGTAGGCATATAGTATTAACAGGTTTCACATTTTCTGCTTTGATATTTATTTTAGTGAAGTCAGCATTCATGCCACACTGTACTGCTGACAGACTGTGCATACTGTGAATGTGTGTGTGACCGTATAAATGAAACATGATTTGCTTGATTTTACTCTTTATTTGAGTGAGATAAACAATTAAATAAATTGTATTACAGAAATAACATAAACTGATTAGAAAAAAAAGAGCAATACCAGTATTAGTGTATAACAGCAAATTGATCCAAAATCCTTAGTTTCAACATTTATCTAAAATGATTTCCCTAAATGTACACTGAATTACAGGCATGTTAAAAGATTGTGCACAAATACGAGATACTACCGTACCATGGCTAGAGCTGTTCTATTGTTCTATTGTTTAATATGTAACACGTTTTATAATAAACATTTTAGTGCGAGAGTGTTTCATTTTTTAATATTGACAGACACCTCTGGTGTGAGAATCCAGGGTAACTGTCCAGACAAATTCGCTAGCGTGAGATGAATTGCCTCAGGCTTGCTCTGACATTTCTGACCATGCTGGAAGGACACCGCTAATGCACCGCAAGACAATGTTATTATAGGCAGAACTAGAACATGGGGGGTGGTGGGGGACGAGCATTTTAAGAATAGAAAACCATGGACAATGTGTAAATCTGTGAAATGGCTCGGCTGGCCTTGATGTGCAGATCCATATTGAGATCCCACAGATAGATTTGCACCGTTTGACGTAAAGTGTGAGTCATCCTGAGCTTCAATGTCTACGTGAACAATTCTGAACTTGTGTGGGAAGTGTACTATTAAAATAGGAATAATCTATTTTCCCTATTGTCCCTAACAGATACACGGAGCAGACTAAACAGATAAAGAGAATAGCTAGAACAATGACTTTGACACTGAAAGATACATTCACATAGTGGCCCAAACTAGGTGTTGAAAGGAAAACAAGACCATCCCTGGTGCAGCATGACAGGCAGAGATCAGTGCAATTTTATCAGCCATTCTTTGTCCTCCAGTCTCATTTGAATCAGCTCAGGATCAGAAACTCTATAAAGAATTGTTGATGGTTGAAATATGTGGAATTGTTCATCATTTTGTCTATTATTTAACACCCGAATTAACAACACAATATGGCATGCAGTTTGCAGCTGGGCAAAGATCTACTGTAAGCTTGAAAAATAATTTGTAACTTTTTAAGTTACTGTTTCGCATTTGTTGGAGTGTGTGTGTATGCGTGTGCGTGTGCGTGCATGTGTGTTTGTGTCTGCACCTGCCTGCACGCTAAGTATATCAAAGATCAGCCTATTAAAATTGTGTGTGTGTGTGTGTGTGTGTGTGTTGCAGGTGATTATAAGCTTGGCTAATCAAGCCCACACCATCACCATTCTACCGTGTCTGATTAGGGCTGATAAGTCAAGTTATGATGGGAAGCTTGGGGGTGATCTTTACCATCCTATTTCCATCAGATATACCCTTGTTGTGTAAAATGCCACAAGCATACCCTTAGATTGTATGTATTTCTGATATAAATGGTATGCAAACCTTTAAGTTAACACAGACATTTGATCTATATCTTCTGGTTGATGAGAGACAAACCAAGATATAACACCATGTTTTGCTAATGATGGGATTTCCATTGTACTATTTAGAGTCTATTTAAGTAAGTAATAACTAATAAGTATAGTAAGTAATAAGTATAAACATAATTATTTGATTTTATTTTGGTCATTAAAGACCACCACAGCTGGGAGAGATGGAAATATAAAGTCAAAACGTACATAATTCCTCTAAAAACAAATGTAAAAATATAAAGCAGGGCAAAGTAGGGCACTGTTGTTTGCAACTGACCAGCGCTTACAGTGAAGCCATTACTCAGATGTTACGTCTCAGCTCGGAGTCTCTTTCTATTAATCCTTGTGATGTCTTCAGGGTCAAAATGACCCAAATTACTAGCTCTTTGTGGCAGATAGAAGGCGCTAAACCTAATTCTACAGCTTACACAGACATATGATGTGCACTACAGGCACAACAAGGTGTGTGTTTGAAACTCGAGGACAACAGGAGGGTTAAGATGCTGAGATGAGGGGATCAGATAAGATGGTGTCATGGTCGACAGGAACATTCGTGCCCTGAGCCTGTCTGAGCATAAGGGCTAAATATGAAGTGCCGTGACCCGTCCGTTTCTGTATACACACCACACATAAGGTGTTAGCTGATGCTGCAATGGCCTAACTGCACGGTTCAAGTTTGGAGGACTGCTAATGTATTCCCGTTGTGGATGGATTGCCCTTGTCGCTGTATTGCTAAAAGCTGAGGTTCTGCTATTTCTTCACCTGAATGGCTGGATAACATTTCAATGGCTTTGTTTATAGTAAATCTTCTTGTGCTTGGCTGAAAAACACCTAGAAACAATATCCGTCACTCCCGCAGATTGCATCGGAGAGACGAACTGAGATTCATACATGTGCCTTAACTGCAGCCTCAAAGCAGAACCTTCGAGAGGGTGGGGGATGGTGTGTGTGTGCGTGTGTGTGTGTGTGTGTAAGGGGGGGGGGGGGGGGGGGTTGCAGAGACCGCAGCACCAAACCCAAAAGGCAAAAAACACCACAGTTA
>JAODUH010016396.1:0-38352 GCA_027564835.1 Typhlichthys subterraneus | reverse complement strand
CCCCCCCCCCCCCCCCCTTGCAGAGACAGCTGCAGCATAGCCACAAGGCAAAACTCTCCTCAGTTATCTCTTCTCCAACCATTTCCCTTTCATCTCCCTAATCCACCGTTTAAATAAAAAAAGCATCCGCCAGAGCTCCAACATCACCACTTGATGGAGGCTTATGCCATTAAACTCACACATACGCTGGGTTACTTGGGTCCAACCTGCCCTTTCCTGGAGTCAAGGCTAGCAAGAAATGACATTTATTACACCAAGATTTTAATGATTTGAAAAACAGCAATCCTAGGTAGACTTTTTTCCTATAGGTTACATTCTTAAACATCGCTATATTAATTCTGAGGCTTAATTCAGAGGTCATACAGAAGAACACAAATGTTATTTCCAACTGGAAAAAAAGATATATATATATATATATATATTTTTTTTTTCCACTTTAAAAACACATTAAAAACACAAATATTCTGTGAATGTAGAAAAACAAAAACGGTCATTCAATTGATTGAACCATTGTCATTTAGAAGTAAGAGCAAGAACTGGAACATTATATATTTATAAGCCTTGCGGAATTGTGCTGAAAGTAGTTGAAACAAGACAAACTAAGCTAAAACTAAATTTAAATAGCTTAAATGCAATCACCATTTCCCTCCTGGAGCTGAACAAAAAATCCTAAAAAAACCCCATCAGTGAAAATCCCCACACTGCTTTTATCTTTAACAGGCTCCAATTATGGGAGCTAATCAGGGCATATTTCCCTGGGGAGAAGAAAACATAATTGCTAGCAATCTGTGCTGTGATATCAGTGATGTTCTTCTGTGGCTTTGAAATGACTTGACACATTGGGGAGTGATGGCTCTATGTTCTGAACTCCAGTATTGGTACATTTAAAAAGGACTATGAAAAACAAACAGGCGCGAGCCTCATTTAAGATGGGGAGTACAGACAGCAGACAGACTGCCTCTGGGCTATGGTGGGAAAGACTTTACATATCCTTTAGACAACTCCATAACATTTTCTCCATAAAAACCCCAACTGCTTTGTGCACATTTGCATGCAAACATGCTAGCTCTGTCCCACCACTAACAACACCACCACCACCAACATAAACAAAACAGCCAGATGAGAGAAGGCATTTGTATGACAGTGAGAGGAAACAAAACAATATTACCCAGAAGCATTTCCACGTGTCTCATGATTCCTCTGGCTGCTACGCTGGTGTGAATATATGAGTCAGGTACCTTCGACCAGCATATCTCCCATTAGAGAAGTTGAAGAAAAACAGAGTAAAGTCCCCGTTTCTAACACAGCCACTAAAAAAGGACTCTCCTCCGCAGATTTCAGTTTCTCTCTCTCTCTCTCTCTCTCTCTCTCTCTCTCGCTCTCTCGCTCTCTCTCTGTGGAGTGGCAGTCTTTTCCCAGTCAGTGACACATCTTGGCTATAATCCAATGTGCTGTAGCTGAAGAATGATACATATGTGCCGCAATTAAAAGCGTCACGCTCCACTGATCACACTGCCGTATAAAATAGTGGGGGTGGAAAAGCAAAAGGGAAAAGCAAGAGTGAATGAAAGAGATGCTCGGAGTGTGATAGTGATGATAGTGTGTCTGAGAGAGGCAGACAGAAAGTGTCTATGTTTCTGGATGTGTGACTATGCTAGGCAGAGGAAAGAGTGGGGCGGGGGGGCGCTGCTATTACAACATGAGTATCACAGCCTTCACCCTCTCTATCAACCCATTTCGTCTCAGCGTTGTTTTCTTTTCAGCCATCACACCTGCATGTACTCTCGAGGTTAAATGCAATTTCTTTCCTGGCATGTTCCCTAACTTCCCTTTGACAACAATGGGCCTCATTTATCAAGTTGTTCCTATATGGCGCCTGAATATATCTGCTTTGCCCTGCTGCCGTGCTTCAATCATCACCCTAATTTATTAACTTCGGGAGCACAATGGCCATTTCAATTCATTTATCCCCAATATCTGTCAGGGAAAATTACGAAAATGTGATAAAACATTATCACAGTTGTCCCATAATTGCTGGTTTAAGAACCTAAGGAAAATATGGAAATATGAATCATATGTATGAAGTTACAATTATATTATTAAAAAATATATATTGTGCATGTACAGTACTGTTGAGGTGACATGTCCTTAGGACCTAAAATACAATTAGGAAACCCTGAAATTGTATATTGTACAACCCCAAACCCACGAAGATATGAATATATTTCTGTAATGCTACAATTGTGCCATAACTCCACTGGCTATTTGGCACAGTCTATTTGATTTTAAAGAAATTTAAATGGCACAGATACACATGTAGCGCTAATTAAAACCAACACCAAAAATGCAGGCGTGTGAACCATATTAGAATATCCTAAAAATGTTCCTCAGAAGGTTTTGAAATTATTACCTTAAATAAACATCTGCATTACAAAATGGCTTCACTGTAGAAGAAGGGGTTTGCCTGATGTGTACTGTATAGACACCCGCACACAGCTCTGAAACATCTCCAGAGATGCCAGCCATGCATTCCATCACTGCAGTGGGTGGACCTGGCCCAATGGACTGTTCCATTATTCGACAAGAATCTAGGAAGGTGGCACTGAATTTAAGTTTGATATGTCAGGGCAAGCTGGGTCAAGAGGTACAGTATATGAAAGCAGATACATAATTTCTACTTAAAATACAATGCAAGTCAACATGCTACGCTGTTCCCTGAAAGATTACATAACACAACAGAACTATTAAGGTTACTTTGCAGTAGATTGAGTCTGGGGTTTTTATATGCCCCACTTTTAATTAGTTCTGCTTGTTTACATGTCTGTCTGACTATATTTTCTCTTCAAACATCTTTGCAAACAAACTTTTGGATTCTAAAACAAATCTACAAAAATGTAATGTGATGGTAAATGCATTTGATTATTTGTTTCCAATCAGAACAGGGCCTCTCTTTGGTTGGATTTCTAAATAAATACAGTATATTTATTTTAAATTTCACAATTATTAATATTATACTTTTTTATTTTATTTGGGAAAGGTACTGAATCTTTCTGTGGTCGGGTCACACTATACAGTCAGACATTATAATTAGGTCCTTAGAAAGACATTATAATAAGATGACCAAGGTCCTAATAAAATGAACAACCCTAACCTAAAAACAAAGGCAACTTTAGATAGAATGTTTCTTTATATCCAGTCCAGTGCCTCTAATTGCTGGGTGCAGAAGCAACAAACAAGCTTGTGTGATTGTCAGATGAGGCCAAGTCTTCATCAAATGATTATTCACAGTCACCATACCCACTTCAAATAAACACAATTATTCCTGCTCTGTCCACAAAACCAAACCTCAAATGTCTGGTCCGCACACCCACGACACCTGTGTGTGTGTGTGTGCGTGTGCATGTGTGTGTGCGCGTGTGCACGCTCCAAACATGTATCTGCCCTATTCTGGCTCATTCTGGACTTGAATAAATAGGGGTGGAGGAAGGAGGGGCTTAAAGCTGACAGTTTTACACTTGATTTCAGGCTGCTGTGTTCAAATGAATGTGCAGAGAGACAGAGAGTTAGAGAGAGAGAGAGAGAGAGAGAGAGAGAGAGAGAGAGAGAGAGAGAGAGAGATACAGCCCCAAGCAGAGCGACAGAATGAAAACAAGATAAAAACATGCGCCAAGCAGAGCACTTTCATCTCACTGGGGACTAACTGCACCTCGGTCACACACGCAGTCCTCTACATGGACACTGTGTATAAGTGTGTGTGCGTGTGTGTGTGCATGTGTTTGTGTGTATGTGTGTGTTTGTGTGTGTGTGTGCGCGTGTGCGTGTGTGTGTGTGTGTGTGTGTGTCCACGCCAATGTTAATTCCTGTTGTATGCAAATCAGACTGTGGGAGAACTGGTCAAGGTTGACCAGCAAGACAGAGAGAGAGAGAGAGAGAGAGAGAGAGAGAGAGAGAAAATAAAATAAATGGATCCATAATACAATATAAGAATAACATCTAAGGAATTGTCTAGGTCAGTATAATCTTGCTACGTACATATGATATAAAACACATTAGGAAATGCTGAACTGCCAACGTTTTCCTTAATTTCTTTGTCTCTCTATATGTCGTGCCCTCCAGCTCTCTCCCTCCTGCAGATCTCCAGAGGGTGTAGAATGGCCGCTGATGACAGATCAACTGAGACCTTAAAAATGGCGGCTTGTGCACAGCTCTCTCCAATGAATGAAATTGGGCCAAGAAGCACAAACCTCCAGCTGATAAATGTCCTATTTCATGGCTCACACACACACACACACACATGCGCACGCACACACACACACACACATGCATGTGTGTGAGCTGTGAAATAGATCATTGCCATGTTTTTAAGATATTGTGTTTTATTGTTTCATTATTCAACCTTCAGTTTTCTATTGGAGAAATGTGTACATTTATGTGATGGGAAGTTTTGTAGGAACCAAAAAAAACAAAAAACTAATTTCCTCTTGGAAAAATTGTTCTAAATGACTCAGGAAATATAGTGCTCTACCACACCATTTTGACTAGCATGATTTTTCAGATGTTATTTAGTGTTCCCATTTTCACAAGTCTTAGTCAAAGAATTATAGGTTTTCTACAGTACTAGTCAGACTACTAGAAGCTACGGCTGATTATATCTCACATTGCTTAATAGATTTGCTTTGTGTTTAATGCAGGATCAAGTGATTAGATACATACAACTTAAAATTAAAATTGTATTCCTATATAATTCCAATAGTAAATGGTAATATTCAATCAGTTTATTTAATAAAAATATTTAACATTATTCAAAACAACCACTTGGTTGTGATTTGAATCTAAATGTATGGATGAATAAGGCATGTAAAATAAAATGTTCATGTTTCAATTATATATTTCATGGATTGTAAGTAGAATTGTCCATTGTAGTACTCCTCAGCAGTGTTCAGGACAACTCGAGGCATTTCAAAGGGACTGTAAAGCACATATTTGGGACAATGAGGATTGAGCACAATTTGATTTTGGTATATCTTAATACCAATTGGCATATTTTGCTCAGACTAGCAAATGGCCTGTCCTTTTTCCCCAGACCGCCTATTTATTCTCTTCATTTGAACAATCACTCCAAATAAAGCTATAAAGTCAATGCTAGCTCAGCAAAGCAGGGAACAGGTATTATTAGGCCAGTTTCATCGCAGCCCAGATTGCAATATAATAACAGACACTTTAATTGACTTGGCTTGTCTTTGTTCTTCGAAAGACTAGCGACTGGGAAACGTGCTTTCTGAATGTGTGGAAAGGCTGCTTTTGATTAGGTGTGTGTGTGTGTGTGTGTGTGTGTGTGTGTGTGGCTGTGGACAAGAGGAGATAATTGCATCCTCTGTATTTACTTAAGCCTTTATTAAGCGCCTGTTTGGCTGCGTTATCAGTGTTAGTTAAATGCCTGCAATGGAAATGGCAACCCACAGCCATCCTCCACAGATTAACAAAACAAAAATACAAAAAAAAAAATAACATCAAGCTGGGAATTAACTTGCTCTGCCTGACACTGAAAAGACATGTTAACCATGCATCACAGTAGGTGTTAATGTACTAGTGTCTAAAGGTGGGAAATTACAGCACGGCCTGGAAACAGAGATGAAAACAACATCTGTGATACACTGGGAAACACACACATCTAATCAGCTAAGACAGTGCCATAAATCAGAGTTAAAATGTGCAATTTCATTGGCCAGCTCCTCCCGGAAAAGTCTCATTAGCGGCTTTTCCAGCAGTCTGATTGGTCAAGCTGGCCGGCAGTGCAGTGGCACAGGTGGAAATAACCGAATGTGATTAATAGGCTATCATGGGACAGGTGTGCACATTTATGTTTTGTGACGTGATATTTTCAATGATTGTGTTCAAACAACAGAACACAACCACATATTGATATCCATCCACCACATAGTTCCTCATCCTCAACCACCGTAAACTGAAGTGAATTGCATCGATTGACCAACCTAAAAGACCTTATAGAAATATAATTGGAAATGAGCACATATAAACAGAATGTTGAAGCTATTTTGTGGAATCCCAGCATCCTATTGAGCCACTGTTATTTCCTTTCTTTGCAGTTAGATTTTATACTTTATACAGTATCAAATTCCCTTTTCAATATAAAGACCTATATTAGAGATTATAATTATGTCAACCAGCCACTGAAAGTATAACATGTACCAAATGAGGTCATACAATAGTAACAAAGGGTGATTGTCCTTTTCACCAATATTATTGACTAAATGCCAGTGGTTGCTCATTAGCACACCTAAAACAAATGGGCACATAATTGTATTAGCTGTGTTGACATGTCTATGAGAAGGGTCCAGAGGTTTCTATGGAAATAAGTTGCTCTTAAGCATAATATGTAATCCTGTATGTAGTCTTATGCCTGTAACTAGCCAACCTATGGCAATACCCCATCAAAAGGAAGGTTTTCAAACACAACATGGTACACTTGCTACCACTCTAGTCATCCAATGACTAGGGAGGGCGTGAAAGCTAAAAGTGGTGGGCTACTGTATGATTTGGCAATGTGTGGCTAGCTAGATACAATACCTGCGTTGACAGCCCTGCTCAGGTGCCTCAGCCTCCGTTGGTGGGTCTTGCCCCTGTAGTGGATCTGTGCTTGGGCGCCAGAGTTCAGCCTGATGTTGCACACCTGGCACAGCATGGCGCTACCACCGCTGTTGCCCTGACGACGCTCCCTCTTGGCCCGGCGCCCTGTCGCTGCTTCGCTCTCCTCTTCGTCGCCCTCTCTTTTTTCCTCCTCCCACTCATCTTTCATGTCTGGGTCAAAGCAGCTGCCAACCATTGGGCGCTTCATATCTAAAAATGGAGGGAAACCGTCGTTGAAGCTACAGTCTTCACCTTGGATGCCCCTATAGTAAATGTGTAGTAATACCATTTATAATGAAAATGGCTCAATAGTATTGTGAATGCTGTATAATCGGTACACCTTGGACATACAGTGTACATTATTAATTATATTAGCTACAGCTGTGCTTGCCCTGTTAATACACAACCATACACAGCAGCAACACCGATAGTGTGTGCACGTTTTCACACTGAATGTCCACAAGGGGGCAGTAGATGAGCTCTTTTAAGGCATCCTGCATGAACACCTTTATTTATCAAAACATTACATTAAAATGTATATACTGTATATATATATATATAAGTATATATAATGTTCTGGTTAATATAATAATGAATATTAATGAATATGGATAATAATTAATGAATTATAATGAATCAATAATAATTAAATAAATGTCCCACCCCCTCACTCATGGTACAATGTTTAAGTCTCTTATGGATATACCTCTCAGCTGGACACAAAATACATTAATTTTAACCTGACCGTTATAACCAAACAAATGTGCGACAATCTTTCATGTCCTGTTAAAAACCTAAATCAGATGTCTGTTGGCTGGTACTGTAACAAGGGCTTTATCTCTGGCAAACATCACAACATTACCACAGAGACATGAGCAAATCTCCAGATAAGGATCTTGTTCCAGCCTCACACCATTTATCTCATAAAAGCAAATTCCCCAGGCGCAGAAAGACTAGCTGCTTTGTCGTGAGATGACAGGGGCCTAATACCTGTAATAGCTCAGCAATCATGGCTGACTGACAGCATAAAATCAACCCATATAAACGGCTCTGCTGCAAATATGTCAATGTCACCCCAAGTTTAATTGAATTCTTTGGTCTGGCTACTGAAATGAAAATCACACTTGATTAGAGAATAGTACGTTTGTAGCTTTACACACAATGTACCTCTAACTGTGCTTTTTTTATTTTTATAAGCTATTATACAAATGGAATTTTACTTTTGGGGGAAAAAATTAGAAAACAAGCCCACCTTTTATTCTAATTCAGTTTTGGAGATTACCTCTTACATGTTATACTCTACACTGCCCCCAGTGGTGGGGCATGGTATGCATGCAACAGCAGTCCAATGCTATTCTTACTCATCTTTATGAGGTCAGCTGGAATGGGCACCTGACAGCCCTGTTACCAAACATCTTTTAACAGGCTGCCTGCCGGCTATAGCAGCTGGACCTTCTGCTGGCACGCTGCTTCTGTTTCTGCCCTGCACCTGCGTGGGCAGTGCGGCAGTGTCCAGTGACCCGCTATACTGAGTTAAACTGCGGCGTGGAGGTGCTCCAGCAAACCATCTGTGACAGCGAGCAGACTAATCACCACGCACTCTCTATCACACATAGACAGAGGCATGGGGAGGTTACTGTTTAAAGGCAGAATGAGGAGCTTTACCAAGCGATACGTCTCCTGGATTAAAGACTTCATTGATACTAACACTATTTATTCTTTTACTCCATTTATTTTTAAAAGGGATCATGTACAAAATACATTAACTTAAAAAGAGAGGAAAGATCCTTGTTACAAAATTTATCTAAATTATTTTATTTAAATTTAGCTAATTTCCATCTGCAGTCCCTGGGCAAGTGAAGAAAATCAATCAACCAAAATATACAGAACAAAAACTAACATTACAGCTACAAATGGTTCATCTTCAGGGAAGCTAGCTAGCTAACAGCCCTGTGAATAGCAGCACTCAGTAGCCTTTCTGTCTGTCTGTCTGTCTGTCTGTCTGTCTTGCTATCTAACCGGCAGACCTGGCCAAAGCCAAGCACATAGAGTATAACACAGCTTGTAACAGATGCTCCTGCTCCCTCCCTTGATCTGTGTCTATTCACTCTATTTCTGTGTGGCTGGCTCTTGGAATTCACGGCACCTTTAAACATGACAGAATACTACTCATTTCATATTACTATGTGTGTGTGTGTGTGTGTGTGTGTGTGTGTACTCAGAAGGTGAGACTTATAAGTGGTGAAGATAGAGGCTAACAATTCCCAGGATTTAGCACCACATATTCCAATATAACAAAAGCTAAAAGTTCGTTTTTGTCACAACTTCTTTTTTCTTCTGGAATTACAACGTAAACACACACAAATCTTCCCAAATAATTGGGACGGTTGTGTTTTATATTTAAACGGTTGTGTTTTATATTTAAACATATTTATATTTAAACCTTACCCATCCATCCTCAACTCTGCCAATCGAGTCTCAAGTCTCATAATGTGTACTTGTGTGAGACTTGAGTCTTGAGTGTAATGGACACTGAGTGGCCCAGCTGACCAATAGGCCTGCAGTATGGCCTGAGACAGCTGCATGCAAACGACCTGTCCACTCCACCAACTGCTCTGTCAAGGAGCTCCTTTGCAGCTGCAGTGTAATGTGTTATATGTGACTGCCTACGTAACTGAGAAATGGTTCATCTTGACCCTTTGACACTTGCACTGGGCCTGCTGATACAGATGAATTATTATTATGATTATTATTAGAATAATAAAAAAAACATTATATATAAAAGAGCACCTTTCATAGCAGCCAGTGTCATATCAACATATATAAAAAAACATATGGAGAAGCAACCATAAACAGCATTGAACTGTACACAGCCTGTCTCCATAGCCCTGTCTTATCTACCAATTCACACTACAGCCACTGTCTAGCTCTCTTCCCAACACTAAGAGCACACATTGCAGGGAGGCCTCTGACTGCCGGTGGCAGCCTGCCAGGTCAGGTTAGGCGGCCGCAGAGCTGACGGCGAGGGAGCCTGTTCGGCCCATTTCCTTCAAGCTGCTGGCCCCGTCTGTGTGACGGGCCGCCTCTGTTGTTCTGCGCGTTCACAGCAGGGATGGGCTCATTTATCAGTGGCTCTGATGCCAAGGCCACTGCAGGGACACCTTTCTCTGCTTTTCAACCAGGAATCACTTGTTAGAGTCATATGCTGCATAAGCGTTCCTGTTTTACACGTAGGCAAAAATATACAAGGCCAGGAAATAACAATATATGAACACAAAATATGAGCAGCTCTTCAGTGCAACGCATCCTTCGAATTCCACTCCTACTGTAACTCCTTTTAGCTGGCAGATGCCTGCCCAGGAACTTTCCTGGAATAAGCGGCTCTAATCAAGATGCGGTCGGAGCTGGACCCACGAGTGCTGATATTCAAGGCAGCTGATGATGGGTGTCTTGACATAAGAGAGGCACATTTGGATATGGCGCTGTCCCAGACACTGGAGGTCCCCCGCGACAGCACCTGTCACGTTTGTTCAGAGAGTTCCACGTCCCAAATCCCTGCTCTGACAGTCACTGGTAAATAACTACGCTAGTAAGATGTTTTACGCAATTGCAAAAATGTCTCACAAAAGGTGAATTCAGTTTAAATGCCTCAAGAACTCCGTTGCCTGAGGTTGAAACACTGGCCTTCAGTCAATGATCATTCCAGACACAAAAGCGGGTTACATTTACAGTAAGTTACATGTTATTGTCCCAGTGAGTAAAATTGTCCTCTGCATTTGACCCATTCTAATGAGTAGTGGGCAGCCATCAGTGTCCAGGGACTGACTGCAGATTTAATGCCATTGCCATGTTCAAGGACGGTGGCAGGCGTTAACATGCATGTATTTTGGCATGGGTGGAACTGGAACACCCAGGAGGAAACCAGAGTAAACAAACGAGGAACACACACATAAGGCAGTCAGGTTCAAACTTGAATACTTTTCGCTGAGAGACAATACTGAAATAGAAAAACAAAATAAAAAGTAACTGAGCACAAAAATAGGCAGTATCTGCATAAGAAAAGTATGTAATTAATTAAAGTATTAAATCTTAGTTTTTAGAACTAATGAAGTTGATGGGAAGGGATAGATTATCTTGGTGATGCTATATGATTTGCCATACATGAAATCAAATCAGTTTATTAAATGTTGAGGTGTCAGTATGTTAGGAAATACTGTAAAATGAGTGTATCGTCTGTAGGAGAAAGTAAAACCTTCTCCAGGCTATGGGCTATTTATTCCCTGCTGGAATAAATAGTATTAAATACAACACAGACCCTTTCAGAAATAATGAAGACAGTAACCCTGACTCACACCTAAAGCTAAATTCGGCAAATTAATTCAAACCAGCCAAACACAGACAATTCAAATTTGAAAACAAAACCGTATAAACGAGGACTCAAAACACAAACACACACATGCACACTCGCGCACGTGTGCAGACACCAAATCACATTGTATGTTTGCACGTACACACTGTGTTTACATACACATCACATAGACCTGGATACACATACATCTGTTACACATAATTGTACACTGAGTGGCCGACATTACACCATTCATTCAATGCACTAACTCATTCTCTCTAAGGTAAAGTACATGAGTGTGAGCAGACTGTGTAATTTTAGCCCCTTCATCTACATGTCATTGGAAGTGGGATAGTGTATGTGTGCATGTGTGTATATGCTCATCTGTTTAATCAAAATGCTGAAGAAAACAGACTGGCAAAGTTGAAAATAAATTGTAGAAATGGGAAAGTGTGCAGAATGTACACATGCATCACTTGTACAACCCCTTAGGTGGATTAGCCAGCATGAAAAATGAAGATTAATTCTCAATTTCTGCATTTTACTGTAGACTACAAACCAAAAATATGGTTTATTGTATGAATAGAAATGTATACAAATGTTTTGGTTGTGTAATGTGATTGGACAAGATGTTCAATCACCAATTTACAGCTGTGCCAATAGAGCTATAGATTATACACAACATTATAGTAATTAGTACTCAGCTAGTCTACTGGGGAACTTAATATGAAACAACATTGCTGGCTTTATAGGCCATATTGGAATGTCCAGTGACACTGCGAAGTGGTTATATTTGACCCAATTGGAGGACTTATTAGGCCAGGCAGGTAGCACAAGCTGGAGAGATCACACAACGTTATGTCGCAGTTTTCAGTTGGCTTGTAGCTGCCATATTGCCAGAATCTATACACTCTATAAACTTAAGGAAATACAGTAAATGAGCAGACATATAGGCTATACAAAATAGCTAGTCATCTTGCAGTTGATAACACGCTTTTATGTTATTGAATGTATAAGGGAAATGATCATTGCCAGACTCCAAATGACAAAAAACATAATCTGTCTAACAAATTACTTAAATAAATTGATATATAAATAGCCTTGGTAACACAGTTGTTGTATAAAAGCAGTTGTCATTCTGTTGTGGCTAATATCTGCATGGCTGTGATTCCATCACAGGCACGAAGCTGCAGGCCGATATTAGCTCTCTCGTGCTATAAACACGGGCGCACACACAGCGCGAGTGCATTCCATACAAATGTCTGCAATGGGTTGGCATCCGTCTTGCAGACCACTCACCAACCAGATAACACACACACACATGCACACACACACACACACTTCTCTGTAGCAGCCAGATTAGGAACCATGTTAAACAAAGAGCCATAGCTGGTTTCTGACTGGTGTAAGACACACGCACACACACACGCACACACACACATGCACACCACACACACACGCACACAGCCTCTGATCACACTGTCCCTAAAACACAGTAGATGTGTCAAACAAACACACACCCAGCCCACCACCACCTCCAGTGTTTGAGTGTGCAGTGCCAGAGAGCCCATCCCTACAGCACCATAATATATACTCGCCCTAACCTAACCCGACCAATCTATACAGGGAGGGGTAATGAACCAGGAGCAGAGAGGAATGCAAGTCACTTAGGATGCAAGTGCACCCTTATTGGAGTTTCAACAAAACTACATTGTTATAAATTCAGACAGAAATTGAGGAATTGACCTTTAAATATTTTTCTAATAGGAACTTAAATGTGTTCTGAGAGTCAAAACAAACTGCTGAAAATATCTGCCTGTCAATGAAAACAGCATCTATTGATACAGAGCATCTATCACATTGTGGGGTGTAGCCAACGTGGGCAATGACCAGAAAATGATTTTCTAGATCCTAAGAAGATATTTGACCTTCTAGTTACATTCTGAGGATGTAACAAATCAAAATTTCTGGCAAGGAACACAAACAAAATACCTACAGTATATACAGTATTTGATATGAACACACATTCAGTCTTGTTGGTCATGCTGCTTTTTGTATAACCGGTTGACATCCTGAGCCTGACAGGCCACCGTACTTCAGAAAGAGACAGAGAGAGATTGATAAGGTGTGGGAAGCGTTTGTGTCCATTCATGAGCCAACACCATCCTATATACACCTTCAACTCCCCCTGGTCCTTTGCTTAGAGTAACTTATAACAGTGGGGCAGGATATAGGCAAATTACTTTATTTATATATACATGTATTATTTATATAGCAAATACATTTGGCAGACTCAGTCTGTTTGTCTGTCAGCGCTTCCCAAAGCTATAATACAACATTTCAGTGGATCAGTGGACTTTGGGTGGCCATTAGTCATTGGATGGATATACTGTAGGTCAGGTCGGGAACTCTTACACCTATGACATATACAATAATTAGGCCTATACAGTATAATAGGCCCATTTAGGCCTATACAGTATAATAGGCCTACTATATACTATATATAGGCCTATAAACATATACTATATATTGGCCTACCAGATGCATGCTGGTTTCTAGTATGTTTGTGTTCAAGCAGTACTGACCAATCACATCCTTGTGGAGAGCATAAGGAGACAGAACACATTGGAGGAAATGCATTCTCGACTATGGTCTGATGACGATTTAGCTTTTTATTAGCCTTGATTACTGCAACTCTCTTCTCTCTGGCATTCCCACCAAATTCATCAATCGACTCTTTGAATTAGTTCAGAACTGTGCTGCCAGAATCCTCACACACACAATGTCAACAGATCACATCGCTCCAGTTCAGTTTCATCTTCATTGGCTTCCTGTAAAAGTCTGTATCAACTTCAAGACTCTCCTCCTCACGTACAAGGCCCTCCACAATCTGGCTCCCTCCTACCTCTCTGACCTTCTCCTTGCATAAACTCCCTCCCGATCCCTCCGCGCCTCCTCGACGGGGCTTCTGGTCACCCCCCCCCCCCATTCCACCTCTCCACCAAGGCTCAGGCCTTCAGCTGCCCTGCCCCCAGACTCTGGAACGCCCTTCCCCTGCACATATGCCATGTTACCACAGTCACCTCCTTTGCTAAACTTCTAAAAATAACATCTCTTAAAAGTTGCCTGTAACATTTAACCCTTTGTTCCACTCGCTTGTCTCCCCTGCCCTCTCAATAAGCATGGTTTATTAATTTATTTTGTATTTATTTAATTGTATATTGTTTCTAAAATGTAATGTCCAATACTATAGTATATATCTTAACAAAAATGTTTATATTGATCTTTATATGTATTTATATGTACAGTACAATGCAAGATGTTCTTAAGACTTTTGAAAGGTGTCCTGAAATAAATACATGTATAAAATGTATTATTATTATTATTATTCATTACTGTAATGTAACTTTCAATGACAATCCCCTTTGTAGAACATTTCAGTGAAGGCTTAGTGAAAACATTGACTAATAATTATTTCACTAGAGAAAACAAGTTATATTTCTTCTCCCTGTTACAGCATAATCAATAGAATGGACAGCGTGTAGGCATGACTGTGAGAAGCGGCACAGTGCATTTGCGATAAGGTAGGTGCAGCCAGGAGCATCCTAGGGAAAACAGAACAGACTTGCTCTTGATTAACCTATCCGTTTCCCCAATGGGCCCCTGCTTTTAAACGTGATCAAGAGTTCAAGGGTTAGATTCTATTCAGTTGGATGACTTGTTCATTTTGATGCCAAGAAAAGCACTTGAACCGGAGCCGAAATCTGTTTATGGTGCCCTTTTGTTCCCAGGTTGGTTAGTGGCTGCTGTAGTGTGATGACACAGGACTTAGCCAACCTCAGTAGGTTGAAGGTACATAAGCACACTTAACCATGCAAATGTAATCTACAACAGCTCAGGTTATGCACCATATATCACTAGAAAACACAGCGGGGAGCGTGTATTCATTCAGTCTGATGTGCATTCATGGAACACATACTGCGTAGTTGAATGCAGGTATAGCCAATTAGAAAAAGGGAATGCTTTTTTTGTTTTGAGTTTTTTTTTTATTACACATTAAAAATGTATGGTAAACATGTCATGCTAATTTAATAATTTCATATATTTAAGTA
Organism: Typhlichthys subterraneus; assembly: GCA_027564835.1. NCBI lineage: Eukaryota > Metazoa > Chordata > Actinopteri > Percopsiformes > Amblyopsidae > Typhlichthys > Typhlichthys subterraneus. Next base: position 23,244 of record JAODUH010016396.1, on the reverse strand, counting down.
TCAGATTAAGGTGGAATGTAACTTTTTTCAAATTTACAGACAAATGACTTCAATATTGAAGTTACTCCATTAGCGTAGCGATTGGTAGCCAAATTCTATATTTCACAATTAGCTGGAAGTACCTTGAACAGCAGATAACACAAGGTCAGTACATGGGACGGCTGTAATTTATTTTGTACATTTTGTACATTTTGCCAGTGGCTGGAAACACGTACAGTGGGATGTGAAAGCAGGCACCTCATTGTGGCTAAAACCCTTGGTAAGCATCCAGCTCCATGACAAAACAATGCAGAGGACAGTGTACACAGCCAAGGACAAGGCATAGCAGTGCTGACAGCAGGGACACTATGTAGGAAACAAAGAGGAGGAAGGTTGCGATAACTACACTGTAGCGGTGGCTCTCCAACGGTTGGTTAGAACCTCCCATGACACATTGAAGGGGGGGATTATTCTGTCTTGATTATATTGTTAAATAATACATATACCGTACTAAATGATTAATGAAATCATTTGGAATCTTCTAGTGTTCCATAAATCATACACGTTTCATTTGTAGTTTGTGGTTGCACTGTACATGTAAGTGATCCTTGCTCAGACAATGAACTACTTGAGAGTCACATGTATGGACCCATGGGAACAACCATTGCAGTGCAGAGGAAGAACAGAAGATACAGTAACTATTCATGTGGAGGATTCATGACCTCCCAGACTGAACACATACGGGCACAAACATAAAGACAGGATTTTAAACTGAAGACAGGCACAGAGAATATGACAATGAGAAATAATGGGGCTATGGCTACTGGGACCGTTTGAATCTGGGAAAAATGGACTGCACCAAGGGCAGCATTGACTGTGGGCATCTGGCATCTGGCAAGGCTCGTGCCCTAAGGGTCCCATGGGGACCAAATCAAATGTGACCTTTGCTTGAGGATGAATGACAGACATGCATTGGGTCACTTACACTGTAGTGCTTATGAAGTTGTTGACCCATGACTTAAAACATGTGATTCACAGCTTGCCAGTAATCAAATTAGAATATAAAGTCTCATTTAAAAACATTCTATATTGTATATTGACAATATTGCAATTCAATTGATTTCTAGGTTGATTATTTCATACAAAAGTAAAACCATTTTGAGATCCCTCAGGGCCACAGGAGCACAAAACCTTGTCGTGCAGACTACTGCAGCATCTTAAAGGTCTGCTGTTTGTACACAGCCCTGGCTCTCTACATAGGAACACAGTCAAAATGGTGCAGACCGCATACAACGACAATATTCTAACCTTTGCAATGTGTATAAAATATGTGGGGCGGAGCTTCTGAGGGAGAACCCAATGGCATTTAAAGGAGAGGTGTTTTTGTTTTGATCGAGTTCAAATATCAACAAGCTTTCTCCAGAATTACTTACTATACATTTTAAGAAAATAACTTGAATTGTTGTATTCAATAGACATGTAAAGCTGGACATTAAAATGTTGAAAAATCCCAACCCTCTCATATGTGCCACCCTTGTTCAGATGGGATTTTCCTGTGATTCTGCTGTCCTCAAACTACCTCAGACATCAGCATGGTTCCTCATATGCTAAATGTGGCTAGCTGAGCAGTGCATGCTGCCACGCTGATCCAGTGAGTCATGCTAAAGTGTGGGCCACAAACATCTATGGAGACAGTGTTGGTGAGAATGGGAGCGATTAGCTTTAACGTCGTTCTTAAAGAGAATAACAGTCATGCATAAGCCTTCTCTTTTCTAACCTGCCACCTGCCGCCATGTAACTATAGGAGGTGTACAGTATAACACCTAAACAAAATCTGTAAACAAATTATTAGTATTAGTTAAATATAACAGAATGATGTACACTGATATTTACAGTTTTACAACAACTGGCAAAAGCCTGTAATGAGAAATCAAGTGTCTTCTCTAGTACAGCCAGTAGAATTGTGAGTGTTTGTAGTAGCACAAATACAGTATTTCACCACAGGCTTTCCTTATAACACAGCTTGTCAAATGTTCTCCTTTAGGAATTCATGACTTTAGGAGGAAATAATTCATCAAACAATGACTTAAAAAGCCAAGTGTTCAGAAGAGGAAAGCCACATACTATAAATATAAGTATTTAGCTTTAAGCTATTCTACAAATGTACTGTACTAATACTACATTAGCCAGGTGGCAAATGCCTTGCAGTAAATCAAGAAAGGTGGCCTCAACATCAAGTATGCCATACAGTGTACATTTGCATATACACATTTTACAGGAGTCTGGACACAGCAGGGTTAAGCCTCTGTTGTTTGGTCGTACATTATGCTCCTGTCAAAGCTGACCTAAGTCATTTTCCTTGAGTGACAGAGACAGAGTGCCACGCTGCAGCTAGAAGATGACATCTCAATCACGGGAGCCGTGTACCTCATCTCCATCTCAATAATTGTCTGCATGTCTCTAAAGGCCTCTTTTCAAGCCACGGTGTTCCCCCACCCCGTGTTATACTTGGCCACTATAGCCAGTTTGTTCTGCTGTCTGCCGGTAGAAGTATACGGCACAATAGTAACACGCGGTTATGCTAATTGATGGCGAGCCTGGCACGGATCCTACCATTTGCTGGGGGAACGTATGCTATCCATGTGGAGTGATGGCAGCTGGTGGGAGGAGCAAAGCAAGGAAGCATGGATGACTAATGAGTATGACTGGGAGATGTGCTTTAGGCTAGTTTTCCATCTAATTTGCCCAACCCTCCACTTGATAAATCTACTGGAGCTGGTGGAAGGGACTCCTGGTCAATGGCGTCTGGCTCCTCACACTGGACAGTACCCAGGGATTCGAGGGACTCCATCAAATGTTTGGCCGTCTGCCAAACGCCCAGAAAATGTCATGACATGAATAAAGCGTGAGCTGTACTAGAAAGGTGATGATTATGATTCATTAAGCGATACACTGAAGGTAGTACATTTGGATATGGAGTGAGCAATGAAGATGAGTGACATGCCCGCACTACATTTCATTAAGACAGGCAGTCCCCGTGGCAATCAAGCTACAACTGCTGTAGTAATGCCTTACCCTGCACATTGCATTCATTAAATGATAAGCCTATCTTCAGTAACCATGGCTATAATACTGTACTGTGTTTTTACTGCTATATGACATTTTGGTTGTTGAATGATGGCTACTGTTGCAGTATTCCAGCTGACTTAATGGTTGTACAGGCATTACTAGTGCATCTCATACCTATAGCTTGCTACAATGGCAATTAACTTATGCATCAAATCACCATGGCCTTGGCAGAATAGTCCAGAAAATATTTACTCTCTGAGTCATTTACTCGCCTTTATCTCTGCTGACTCATATTGGAAATCTGACTAGCTAAATTGGATTGCTTTTTAATTAGGTGCTCCCCTCAGGAAATGGCTTTAATTGCTTAAATAATAGCTTTTTACTTAACTAGGGCAAAACGAGTAGAACAACCAAGCCACTTGTCCTCTAGGGGGAGCTCTTTCAACTACAAGTGGACCTCCAGGACAGAACATAAAATCAATACTGTTATTTAATAATGCCAAACAAGTATGATTTGGGCTACATGTTTCCTTACACACATATACATATTTTTAGTGAGTAAATAGTCTCTAATAATTAAAGGTATATTAAGCAGTTATAAAATAATTCGCCAAATACCGCCGCGCATTTTGCTAGCTGCCCGTTCTCTGTGCGTGCTGAAATAAATATCTAGTGTCTCTACATCTACACAGTCCTGGCTCTGTAAATAAGAACACAAACAAAGTGGTGCAGACCACACCACATAACAATATCCTAGCCTTTGCAATGCGTTCCCAGTGTGTGGGGAGCAGCAGACGGCATTGAAGGGAGAGGTGTTTTTGTTTCAATCAAGCTCAGTCGAGTATCAACATGCTTCCTCCAGAGTGAATTACTATACCTTTAAGTGACAGAGTAGAGGAGACTATACAGTACTGCCTGGGAGACAGACTAGAGAGTAGAAAAAAGTAGATGAGCTTGCCAGGTATTTATGTACCAGTAGGGCACCTTAGTGCTCCGATTTCACCATATGTATAAACTTATTTTTAACAAATAATAATTATGATGATACCAAAAAATATTCCACAAATATATGAATGCAAATATATAGTAAAAGTAAATAAAAAAATAAGTTGATTTCTCCCTGTAGAGATCGGGGAAGTGTGCCACAGGAAGATGGCCAGCAACTCTGCCAATGTGCCCAATACAATGGGTGATAATTAGTGGAATATTATTTGCAATATACAGTAAATAGACTGACGTACAGACAGACAGATAGAGAACACATAAGAAGTAGTTATGTCCCAGGGCTAATGAATACACTCTTACTCACACACGCAGACACACCAGTGCACACGCACACGCACACGCACACGCACACGCGCACGCACACGCGCACGCGCACGCAAGCGCGCACACATACACATACACGCTCGCACGAAGTCTACACGCTATGAAGGTTTTTTTTTTTTATATATAAGCAACTGGTGTGTTGCTTATATATTAAAAAAAATAAATAACTTCACAGCGTGTAGACTAAAGACTGGTGCCTTGAGAAATAGGGCAAGGGAAAAACCACTGGGATTGCTATATTTTGCATCGGAGATGTGATTCTTCTCATTCGTCACTATTCTTCAATTCTCTGGGGTGACAGAGAGAAATGACCAAGGTGACTATTCCAGTTATAGTAACACAGGCACAAAACACAATGATTCTGAAACCTAGCCCCCACACACACACATACACCTTTAACCAGGTAATTCCATATGTGAATAACATGTGTGCAGCACAAACAAAAGCATAACGCTCTGCCAATGAGTCACCGCTCTCCCCATTCGTGACAGAAAATGGCAACACACTTCCACGCTAATGGCCGTTTCAATTAATTACCATTTACTGTGACCGGCCCTACATGCCTTTTGTGTTCAAAGGAACAGCCACGAATACATTTCGTGGAGGGAAAACAGCAATTTGAGAATAAATACTACTAAGGTCTGGCAGACAGCTATGCTTTCAAAATGACAGGTGTCTTTTTTCCCCCAGAGGTATACAAAAAATAAATAAAATAAAAGCTCATTTCCATTTTGGTCCCATGTACAGCTACATAGGGACAACATTTACCATAGGGCTTACATCTAGGGCTGCACCTTATATAAGACAAGAGGCGTTTTCGCACTAGTAGTAATGTGTTTATTAGAGGTTTGTTATTTATTTTTACAATGCATACTACATTTAGGTGCAAGACACAACTAATTAATTCATGATGGAATGGGTCCCACTCCTTCTCTCAATAACCAACTCTCCCTATTCTACTCGGAGGCATGACCTCAGATTAGGATGTAGCTATAGCTTTTTCTTATAGGACAGGAAAGTGAAGAGAGAGAGAAAACAAGTAAGAGAGATACTGTACAAATTCAGGTCTCCCAGGGTCCTCAGGCCCATATGGGCAGGGAGCTATTGCATTGGGCCACAGCTCCACCCAGTCGTAAACTTTTAGTGTGGTTATTAAAAGTAATTACCTGCTGCAGTCAAGGCCTGAAATAACATAACGATGTTTTCCTAATAAAAACTGCTTATACTGTATAGTTTAATTTACTGAAATGACACCTGTTTCAATTTGATCGTATAGAGAGATATCATCTGGTTTGGTTAGAAATGCTTCATCACCCTGAACACAAAAACATGAAATATTCACATTTTTATGCACCAGGAACTTTTACCCATATCTGTAATATTCGCAAAACACAATGACAGCTTTGAGAATACCTTCCTCCAAGACTTTAACTAAGTACTGAAACAGGAAAGAGTTTTGTTCCGTACATTGGAAGTTTAACTTGACTAATATCAAGGCAAGGCCATATGCAGCTCATGCTCGCTGACATAAAGTCCGTCATCACCTGAGCCTACTGAGCAAATGTCCAGCCACACTTTAAGTGCCATGTGCTGTGGCAAAAATGTGGATATGTTGATACTGTATGTTTGTGAAAACAATCACCTATTGATTCACATTGTGAAGATCCTGGTGAGGTATTGCATTTGTAAAATCGTTTGGTGGTCTTTACGATATAGAATGTCATCACTTTGTATATGGAAAAAATCATTTTTACTGGACAACTTGTTACTTGTAATATACAAGTCAGAAAATATTTTTTTTGATGGATTGTAAAAAAACTAATTTCGACACTGTTGTGAAAGGTTTCATTCACAAACACAAAACAAAAAAGCCTAAAGTGAGAAAAAAATCATTTTTTAAATTATGAAACACTGTCAATCTGCCATTATATCTAAACATAGTAAATTAGACATAAAGAAGCTTCAAACATATTGCATATTGCTGCTATCATATTGAATATTGAAAATACCTTTTGGCACCAACAATGGCCAGTGGGTCTGGCCTTTAAGAGGTGACTTCATGGTGTGCTTGCAAAAAGGAGACATCAACGGGGTCTTTGTGCAATGTTTACACATTCCTGTTGACTTTAGAGGCCTGGCCCCTGATATTACATGACCAGGGAAAGCATTTGCACATGGGGTACAGAGACATATGTGTGTCTGATGAATGCCTACAGTGGGATCCTTGTATGTCTGCTTCTTGTCTTCACAGTTAGCACTCAGCAGTCAGATAATTTATTCATGCTGTACCTATGCACTTAGGTTTCTGGCAACCGTAAGGATGAATGCATCACTATCACACAGAGAGGTGATGTATTAACTGTGAACCCCTTTAATGTAACCAAACACTGTTCGACAAAGCCTGCTTTTCTTACAACAGTGCACCACAGCCTGGCATTTACTAGCTTGCTTTGTCATTACTCCCCATTATATTGATCTTTTGCAGGGAATTTTCACAATTTTGTATATATGGCCTTAAAAAAATACTTCTCACTCTAGTTTATAGACAGCTGAATATTTTTAAAAAGGAACTGTCAGATAGCAATGTGCGTGCGTGTGTGTGTGTGTGTACGCGCATGCATGTGTGTGGGGGGTTTTGCTATCCTTTCTTTGCTCACAAGTAGCCAAGCAAAGGTCCCAGTTATCAGTTCAAATGGGAGATTATGTGAGGGAGGGTGCCAACTGACTTGTAACGACAGAGAGCGCCCGAGAGCACCGTATCACTGACGGGAGACTTGGGCGCAAATCCATTTAAACGTGTCTGAAGTGAGGCGGGATTGTGAGGCAGGGTGCTTTGAAAAAAAAAAGCAATCTGTTTTTAGTCCTTTGTGATAAAGGATCTGCAATGCAGCAGTGGTGGAAGCTCCCTTGTGGATGACGGTGATTTTTTTCATTGCATTGATTTTGTCTATACGAGTCTCCATTTTAAATTATTATTGCTGCTAGACGGGTTAGAGGGGTAGCATTGGGACCGAGGGTCATGACAGAAGTGGTGTCTAAATGCAAAATATTAGCTCTCGCTAGAGTGAATTTTATATATATATATATATAAAATACATTATATTAATATGTTATATGTATTTTAGATATTTTGCATTAATTCAAAAAATGTATGGGCCATCAAACAATTATATATTCACTTAATGTAAAGGCTATAAATGCCTAATATCTTAAATAAAGATTATAATACAGTAGGCATACATCTAGAATGACACTACAGTTACTGCACCAGCTGCAAATGATTAGCAGATCAATGCAATCGATTGACAACGCTGACAAAATGAGTTCACGTCAAATCCATCTGTACTTAATCTCAAGGGTGGAGGATATACATAGAACTAAAACACAATCACAGATCGTCGCCATTATTCCACAGTCAAACTGAACAATAATTCTGAACATTTTGGATTACTGGACTGCATAACCACAATACATATTCACGTGCTTTGCTAGTATTGTGTAAATATGACGTTCTATAAAATGCTTGCAACCTTGCAGGAACTTTGAGAGATACAGTATGTAAATCATGCAGAACATACAGTACAGATAACAAGCTAATGTATTTCACACATCAACAGGAAATGTAATGTGTGTTACCGCTTCGTTCTCTGTGGACTTTATCAGCAGAAGCCATGAGTCCATTGACAGTCTACAGGGCGGGAGCTCAATCTGCACCCTCCCCAATCTCGTTCCACATGATTATTCTCAATTTCACAGCTGATGGCTTTTACTGAGACAGACGGCAGCAGCCAAATGCCAAACTATCGAAAGGAAAACAGAGGTGGGGGCTAGTGTAGAATGGTCATCATCACTCTAAACACAGGATTAAAGGAGGGGGGGGGGGGGGCTCTGCTACATGTGGCGCAGGTAAGGCAAGGCTGATGTGCACCTTTAAAACAGTGTTCCCCAATCTTGGTCCAACACAGCTGATTCTAATGAATAGCTCGTTAGAATGACCCATTCATTAGAATCAGGTGTGTTGGAGCAGGGAGACATCTAAAACATGCAGGATTTGGGAACCCTGCTTTAAAAGGTGAAAGATTTCTGTGTGAACCACTTTTTTGTGACCTCTAAATGAACTGAAAATTCTAACTTGATGCCGCCACAAACTCAAAAGGAGGAAGATCTATCTTCATCTCACTACAGTAAATGTGAGTACTGCATATACAGTATACAGCATAATTATTCCTAGAAAAGTCATTTTTCTTGAGAATTCCCTCTGGTGAAGAAGTAAGGAAACACCAGTTGTGTTCACACCTACAGTAAAAGCCCACCAGAGTCACACACAAAGCTAATGGAAGCACAAACACTCTCTGTGTCATGCTGGAATAGCATATGAAAACGACAGCGTTCACTCTGGGGAAGTGGGCGTGGGACGTGATGAGGGAGAAGGGGCCCTTGTTCACCATGATAAAAACCTATATCTCAAATACAGTTGTACAGAATATTTCCTCTTTTTGCTGGGGTGTTGGGCAGGCATAAGACTTAAGGAGGAGGCGGGGCTATTGATACTAGGTAATTTGAAGATGATGATTTGCTATTGCTGTGTATTTAAGCAGTAAGGTTCAGCACGCTTCACTTTGAGTGGCGGCTAAGTGTGTCATGGCAACAGTGAACACTCACAGCAATGCAGTGAAAAAAAGCTGGATTTCGTCAGAACACCTCTGCAGCCAAAGTGTGACAAGCAGTGGTGACACGAAACATTAGTGCCAAACTGTGTTGGATGAAGTATGTGCAGATGTTTGAGATCACATTAGCCTTCCCATTGATTACACATCGTGTGCCAAGCTAGTAACATGCCACCACAATGTAATCGAGCTAAATGGATGTGTCATTAGCCTATCTCAATAGCTTTCTCGCTAGGTGGTGGCAATCTAAAACAAACACATTAGAATGGTTATAAACCATGTCTAGTATAAGTAATAGCTCAATTAGAGACCCAGCTAACTCAGGATGAAAAGATAGTCAGATAAAAAGGATGTGTCAGGATTATTTCCAGAGGATAGTAAACAGGGAAGCATTTAAGATTGAAGCCCATCAAAAGTGGTTTTGTTGTGTCCATATAGTATGTACTTAATTCACCTTCACTTCTCAGATTCCATGTCAAAATGTAATTGGTGGTATAGGCCTTTCTCTGATTCATACAAATAACTTTGTCATGATGACTGTCAATAAAGTAGTGTTCATTTAATATATTACCATCAGATTATATTTGAATTCAGCCTTACATCCACAAGAAATACTAGACTTGCACAGTCCTCGTCAACATGACAACATTTTGTCCAATTGACAAATGTTTTTTATTAAAAATAAATAAATAAAATAAATTAATTTGAAATATTGAATTAAAAGTTAAGACAAGTTGAAAAATAATTCAAAAACACAAGAGGAAATGCTATTGTAAGATACAATTTTGAGATAAGAAGGGCAAATGTTTGTTTGTGTTTTTTTTGAGCAGGCAAGAAAATATAGCTTGGTGTCAAATATTTCAGGAGAGACCCATAGCTTATGCCACACGATATCAACATACATCTTCACAGGTTGACGGTTTTCGCAGAACCGAAGTGTCTATAGACCTTTGTAACAAACAACAAAGGAAACGAGCATCTACATACAATACATTCGACACGATTTAGGCTATAGCAGGACACATAAATGAATAAGTCATGCCGAACCGTTTCCTACCTGCTTCAGAGCGCTTGGCTGTACCTCCGCTGCGGCTTGCCATGTCTGACTGTCACAGCTCCGATGAGAGAGCTGTAGGCGTTCTGCAGCCCAGTAGCGTGTCGAGATAACCGCGCGCTGTTTGCGGACTGTATATTGTGTCACTGGGCGCGAAAGGCGCAACACATCTCACGTTGGTCCCGATTTCAGAAGAAAAAAAATAAAGAAAATAAAGAACAATGGTGAACTTTTTACAAAGTCCAAAGGTGCTTCGAACTACAGTTGACTGAAGGCCAACTCCGTGTCCATGTTCTAGCTTGGGGATACTAACATAAATATTTTTTTGTCAACAAAATAATGCTTTCTGCAAAGAGTCAAATACCAAATGCCACATAGGCATAATTGTTTTTACTCCAAAGTCATTTCCTAAACACATTTAACTTACCATAAACTTATAAAATCCTGTTTCACTAAGATTTGGACATTTGCTGTAGTCTATCACATTGAAAATCACCTCAGCTTTTCCATGAATCCAGTAGTTAAGGATAATCCATTATTTTCTCAATGTTGCTGTCAAAGTGCATTTTGCATGCCTTCACATTACATTTAAAGAGTAATGTCTACTTGGAGGGAGCTGAAACGTCAGAGGGGTCAAGGGAAAACGTTGAACATGTTGTACAGTACTGTATCACCTTAACACATCAAATTCCTCAAACTCCTGCTTTTGCCCATCGTCCGGTTATCGCCCCGCATCCCAACCCTTAGCCCCCCTCTCCTCATTAAAATTGTTTGACTAAGCTCAGGAACAGATGCCACTATAGACGGCCCCTTGAGGATGCTGGACTCGTGCTAGCATTGCACTGTGACCGATGGCGCGCAGCTCAAGCAGCTGTCAGACAGACATTGATGGATACAGTGTGGAAACATACTTGAAGTTTGAGCTATGTCCTTCCCATTGAAGTCCTCTGGCACCCTGCTTCATCATCCACAATACCCTAAAAATAAAGGTGTACATATTAGACCCACGCAGACACACATACAAGCAAAGAAAAGGGTGTAAGATAACACAGTTAAGCAGAAGACCCTGATGTGTGTGTGTGTGTGTGTGTGTGTGTGTGTAGCACGTGCCAATGGAAGAAGAACAGAACAAAAACTACACACACAGATAAACATATGCATGCACATACAGTACTCTTTGATTCAGCTCAAACTGGAATTTCACACTAGTAGAATCAGCCCCCTGCTGTTTTGGTGGCTGAAGCTAAAATATATTTGGTTGCTTCTTTTCTTCTATAGACCTGGGTCCAATCAGCAGCAGCTCCAGCCATCAAAGGCAAAGCCAACGCTCGGCTCTGTCATTATCTTGAGTGCTTTCATTAGGGACCATTTTACTCCTCCAGTCCATGATGTATGCCCAGACATAGCTCAATCAAGGCCTGGCTGTCCATCAGACCCTTGCACTGCAATTAACCTGGTCACCATGGTTACCCCGAAGCCACCATATGCAGTTACTGTAAATGTGCTTTTCAAGTTTGCCTTGACATCATTTTATGGATGTAACAGCTAAAGAGGAGCCACGATGTGGAATAAAAGAGTGACTATATGCATTTTCAGATTCAGGACTTGTTGACCGTGACAATTTGATACTGTACCGGCAGAGGAGCTTCGGACAACACCAAACCATCATATATTGAACTAAATAGTTTCTGTATTGTAATCATCAACTGACAAATTGTCAGACCAGATTATTGATTTATTTTAAGGGACTCTGAAATTAGTCTTGCAGTTGAAACCAGCTATAAAAGCATCGCTGTTTAAGTTCCACCTGACTGCTGAGCAGCTAGCATTCTTCTCTACCGAGTTTATACAGTAGGTTGACTGTTCACCTTACCTTCCCCACACACACACACACACACACACACACACACAGGCACGCACAGGGACGCACACACACACACACACACACACAGGCATGCACACACACATACTCTTGTGGACATTTGTGTTAAAACAACAACATTGAGATTACGCGTAAATCTGGCAGCATTGAGGAGTCCATCTTTAACTTTTATTTAGCGAAGAGAATATGCATTCACGCCAATGTCTCTTGGACAGTACAAACATCTTGGATTGTTCAGATCAAAGGTGTTACCTACCTAGTCTTCTGTATACCAGCCATGAGCCTGCATTCCTTGCTACAGTTGGCACATTGCCACATATGCCATCAGTAGTTTCTATCAAATATTGCTGTTGTGTTTTTGATGTTGTTATGATGCCATCTTAGTGTAGGCAACAGTATATCGGGTAGGAAGATGATAAGGGGAAGACTTCAACAAACCTTCACCCAGTTAGAGGTCAGTGTTTAGGAACCTGCACATTTGAATTATTCCAGGTTAATCTTAATATTGCACTACTGGGAATGAAGACAGCTCACTGTAATCATTTTCATTGTCTTTTATGAAGGAAAAACAAAAGTAGAAAAGAAAAGAAACGAGTATATATACAGAAAGCTGATAAAGTCTTGCTCCATTATAACAGTGGTCTAATGGGCAGAATGTGTTTCTAAAAGCCAGTGGGATTTTAGCAAACAATGACAAACATGAAAAAATAGGTGGCATCTTTTCGCAGTGCAGGCCTCCTGCTCCATCCTATTTCAACACCCTTTGAAGTTCCATTTTAGATAAGGGCCAATAATTGCAACCACATCAGAATTACCTCAACTATCTGCAAGCATCTTAAATGGCAGCAGAGTGTTATCAACATCTATAGATTAAATGTGTCCCACACGCTCCTGCCCTTGGTATTTAATGGCATTTCTGTCTTTACAGAGAAAGAGGAGGAATCCATCAGAAACTAGCTATCTCGCTGTCAGCTGTTGGAATGGTAAGATGATTTAAATCCCTTTGGCACAACTGTGATGGAGAAAAGGCACATCCTAATACGAAGGGTGAGTATTTGGCTACCTGATGCATATATGTACAAGTATAAATCCCTTAAATATTATTGAAGTGTTTAACAAACAAGGGCCTATATGCTACAGAAGTGGGTCAGTTTAGACATTGACACCCATTGTTATCAAAAATACATTTTATGATCGACCATGTAGAGTTTTGGACAAATGAATTTACACTACAGATTTAAAACATGTACAGAGGAGTATGTGAAGGTGTATATCCATCTAATAGTCAGCTGTAGTGGCTATGTTTATTTCCAGACATCTCCCAGTTCCTCAGCAAATTTTCCCTTCAAAAGTAACATTTCAGTCAATTTCCCCTATTATGATTCACATCAGAAGTGTCATGTAAAATTTTTTTTTTTTTTGACAGAACATGTCTTGATGGACAGCCTGTAACATATTGTCTACTGTGAACGCAGTAGCTGATTTAAATTTGGGAGCTGAGCAGCTGCATGTCTGAGGCAATTGTCTACTGTAGCCTGTGTGCATGTTTGCATGTGCAATGGTTTGAAATGCTGCTTTGCTGTCATAACAAGGTTTTGATATAGGTTAAAGCCATAATAGCACGTCTGCCAACTCTTGTGACAATTTACAACAGTTTAAAACTCTTGAGAATGGTTTCTTTTTAAACTCTGAACACGAAGAGGGTTCCACTTCAAGACATTTGCCTGTCTGTCTCTGGAGCACAAAGGCACATTTGAGGGGGAACCCTTTCGCTTACTATTGTAGGTTTTCCATTCTCCATCATTGAAGTTTAAGTTACAGGGGCTCTTTTTATTTGCTGGCTGCTGGATATGTACCTTTCTACCAAACATATGCTAATGTGATGCTATCACTCACTTATCGACATTCAAGGAAGATTATGTTATTTACAGTCTATAAAACACACAATCATCACTTTATCGCCGCTTAAAACAAAGTAGACACCAAGCCATAGACATTGAAGATGACAATCCAGACATACGAGCATCAATGGAATCATCAAATATACATGTTTTAGCACTGCAGTTTGTACCAGTGCGCAACCTGGTTAGAGGTGATATTTTACTGGTACCATCTAAACCTGTGTTTAGGCAAGGCATTGGGATGTAAGGTGCCTTATTAATGCACTTAATGGCAGGTCCTGTGTTGATGAATGCATGTGATTTTTAAAATTATGCTTTGAAAAGTACTCTTGGAAATCCTTTACAGGCACACCTGCATGGAAACGTGTAATTTCTCCAACTAATGCACTTCAAATTTGAAGGCGACATCTAATGGCACTATTAATCACGAGTGAGCTACTTTGACCTAAAAGAAACCTTGCTCAACAAGCTGTGCCATAAGCAGGCAATCACAAATGAAGCCTTGTATTGTGCTGTGCTAAGCTTCTACGGAATATTGTAATGTGTGATATTTTCTCTGTAAATGCCTTTGCCTGCTCATTTGCCACACACACTTTCATGCATAAATATGTGCATGCACACACATACACACGACCATTGTGCATTGTGTAATATTTGCAATGCATAAACATGTATTGCAATAGCTATAAAGTTCCTAACCAGATACCCACATAGGGGGGTGTTTTTGAATTCAATTTATAAACGCTCAAGCGTCCATAACCAGGGGAAGCATGTATACAACCGGGCGAAGCACGCCGGGAACCCGGAGAATCAACACGTGTGTACTAGCTCAAATATTATCATATTTTGGCAGCAGATGTCAGTATAGTACAACTAACATCGAGACTTTCTGTTAAAGAGGCTTTTATGGAAAGTGACTTACAGCGCGTACAATTATAATATTAAAGAGCAAGTAGGTGCGGACATAAACCAGGACCATTCAGAAGGGGGTCGATCTAAAATCTATGCGTAGAGAAAGTTAAATACAATGTCCTAAAAAACTGCTTTGAATACATTAAAGGGGTTTTGCTTCCATCTAGTGGTTGGCAATACGAATTGTTTCTTATATGGTATTACAAAGAAGAATCATCTCGTAATACGAGTCTATATATAATTAGTCTACCTTTTGTTTTAAATCAAATATTTAATTCTGAGTAAAAGCCCAACGCCTTAAGAATGCACTTTTAATGACAATCACATTTATAGAATATTTAAAAAAGAGCTCACAAACCAATAGAGATTAATTTTACCCTCAATGAATGGAACTGTGTTCTGCTCTTTTTAAAACAACTAAGTTATAAACTCTGGCTTAATTCTGACAGTGTCAGACGCTGCCAATAGGCGTTGAGAGATAGTTTGCTAGCTAGGGGGATAGACAGATTCAAATTCAATTTGATCTGCATCAGTCTGAGTGCAGTCTGAGTGCATGAGTGGAGAGTGGTTCTGCCCTCTTGGTTTGTCTCTGCTGTCTCTGCTGCCCTTGTGTCACCACACTAAGTTCATGGTTTTGCACTTGCTAGTTGCTGCCTCCACAGCAATAGCTGCTGTGATTGTGTGGGGCGGTGTCATGCAGGTCCACTCCAGTCCTAGCTGGATCGTTTTTCAGTAGCATCATTGCTAGAGGAACACACACAAAGACAAACATCTGCAAGTGTACCTATCAATGAAATGGGCACTTTGTGTTCATTGAAAAGAAACATACAATTGCTAATTGAATATGTGTTGCCTCAGGAGTCAGGGCAAGGCCTAAAGAAATTGGATGTGTGCCAAAACGTGTGTTTATCAATGGTGTGGAGTCACCCTGATATTTGAAGTGTCGGCCACTACCATCACAGGACTTCGCTCAACTTAAGAGTGAACATGAATAGGAATAAAAGGAACACTGGTTATATTGAAAATGCACAAGTTCTTAAAGGAGTCATTCCATGGAAAAGAAACATTTCTTCTTGTTTATGAAAAGAGTTATGTCGATGTGACTTGGAGACATGCAAGGCCTGTCAAAGTAGACCGTTACCTTCCCGGTCTGCCATAGAAGGAAAAGATGCAGATGCAGAAGATTCTTTCTGCATAGAAGCTCGTCACAGTTTATATGGTAACGCATATGAAGATATGACCGCCCATGTAGCATTGCTGATAAAAGGTTCGGTATTTACAACTCCTAAATTTAAAGTTATAGTAAGTCATTCTGGAGAAATATCGCTATTTGAAACATAAACACCTTTCCCTACAATGCCATAGGATGCTCCCTCAGAAGCTCTGCCCCACATTGCATTGTGAAGGCTAAGCTATTCCACCACTTTCTTTGTGTTCCTATTTACAGAGCCATGGTTGTGTATGAGTACCTGGATATTTTTTCATCATGCACAGATAACGGTCAGATAACAAACCGTGACGATATAGTTGAATGAGTCCCCACAGTCTTTAAACTCACTGCGTTTGTGATTTCGGAGACAACAATGGCTGCCTGAGCTCCTCTGTATTAAATGGGAGTCAGGCTGTAGTAAAGCTCCTATCCTGCTGTGCGCACACACACACACACACACACGTCAGCATTTTACAATCAACCACATTACGAAAACCTGATGAGCAGAGCTCAAGCTGCCACAGACTAATCTCCAAAAATACAGTAAGTTACTGTAAATAATGTGCCAGTGCTATAATACACTCTCCTGGTCAATTAATTTATTTGGGCAGGATTGAGTATAAGTCGTGTTTTGTGACTTACAGTCTGTGCCCTGCTTGCAAAAAACAGCAGGTGTGTGCGTAATCTGCTTCTTGATGAAGGATGGTTCAACACACTTTAAAATTAGACTTATAAACGTAATGTTTGCCACTCCAATAAAAAGAGAAAGATAGGGCATGTATGCAGATAAGGTACCAAAACATAAAAAATAAATTAGCTATTTATTAGAAGGTGATATGCAAACTACGACAGAATTTAAGAGAACTAAGCTATAAAAGTGTTGTTATTCTTACCAAAACAAAACTCAAGACGCCACTGGACCTTGTAACTGAAAGGCCTATACTGTACCAACTCAAAGAGAATGCTGTACTTTCAGATTTAGTAGATAATAATAACGCCCACAACCCACCTGGCCAGCCCAATACCTTGCTGACACTTGTGTGACTGACTACCTTGTGTGTAATCAAAATAGATCCTGTAGTGCCCATCACGTGAGCCAATGCCGCCAACCTGGCTGCAGCTGCCATCAGGTAGGCTACAAAAAACAAAACTATAAAAAAGACTATAAAGATGTTATAATTTAACAATGCTTTGATCAGATTTCGAAATGTACCTGATGTTTACATGTTATGTCCTGCTAGAATTCTGTTGACCTCTAGTGGCTGATATCAGTAAAACGCTTGAAAGTATGAGGGGTGGATCATGTGTAGGGCTATACACATTATACATATAAAATAAATTAGTAAATAAAATTCACAGTAGATAGATAACAGGAGATGATTTAGTTTAAAATTGTCAATGACAATTAAATGTAATTTCATTTGAAGTTATAACATTTCATTGTTACAATGTTTCAATTAAAGCGTGATCATACTTAAAACTGTTGTACATTACATTTATGTTATAATTATAAAATGAGAGTATTTCTTCCCAACATCATTCAAATTTAATTTGCCACTGTTTACATTGAGAACATTTGCTATTATGTATACTATAGGTTGTTGCAGTGTTTCCCAGTCCTGGTCATGATATATGTTATAGTAGATGTCTCCCTGCTCCAACACACCTAGTTAAAATAAATTGGTTATTATCAATTAATGTTATTATAACAACCCATTCATTTGAGTCAGGTGAATAGTAGATGTGCAAAAAAACAAGTGTGTGTGTGTCCACACCTGATTTACTGACAATCATTTGCCATGCCCATCTACTATAACATGTTTTATTTTAGATGTCTACATTACAGTCAACATGCCAATTGTGTCATTGTGGTTTGTGATAAAGTGCACATTAGAGTGCCACGCCTGCATGTGTAATCGCATATGCTGTTAAATCAGCAACCTGCTATGCCACACCTATCAGGTGGATGGATTTTGTTGGCATAAGTGAAGTGCTCACTAACAGTGATTTTAAAACATTTCGAAATGTCAGCATTTTTTGTTTTGTTTTTACATATCAAACCAATAATGTGGCGCATTTGTTGAAATGTAATTAAAGTTAAGACAAATTACAACAAGTGGATAAGAAGATCAATATTTATTTACTCCTTAAATATGAAATACATGTTTATCTTTGGGATTTGCAGATGTATTGGTAAATGTATACGGTATGATTCATTTTCATTAAATGACTAAAATAGAGTCAAGATCAATGTTACAACTTTTTGTTGTATTTATTGCTACATAAATTTAGTTGCACAAGTCTTGTTTGCAACAGCGAACTATCATCAAACTGGGCTGTGACTGCATAAGCAGACAGTCTGACTCCTTCATACAACGCTTGAAGTAATTTGGTCCTGTGGAAACAAGAAGGCACCATTAAAAATGACTCCATGAAACAACTATGTTACATACTTTTGCATGCTATACTTACTTGAAGGAGGTTGAAAGTAAACACTTGCACACGTATCATAAGCATTCTTACAAGTCTCCACATGGGGTCTGCAGGGGAGAGTAGCAGAACCCTGGCAGTTGTTGCACTTTAGACCCATGCCTGCAAGCAAAATGTATTCATCGTTATTTTTACATGAAACAATGACCAGGCTAGATTTAAAATGGATAAGTATACATCATTTAGCACTACTAGGCTGCATGGTTTAACTCAAGCACAAATAGTTAAGAATTGTGGGTTAGATTTTAATTAACCAACCAATTCAGAGCATAAAGATTACATTTTTATTATGCATAAATATTCGATTTGTATAGTTTACACCAGTACATTATAAAAACAAAACATTAAGATGACAATTAAAATATTCACATTGGTTTTAGATAAGATTCCAAATAAGATTATATATTTTTTTTTATTCCATGGATACAATGATAAAGAATTACATTATTCACAACACAAATGCTAGGACTCACCATAGCTGAAGGTCAGTGCAACCAATAGAACAAGAGCAAACGTCTTCATCTTCTGTCACTTTTCAGGACACTGCACAGCAGACTTCACAACCAAACAATATAAAAATATATAAGAGTGCTCTAAAATGGAATATTCACCTTGCAATATTCTCTGTGGTGGTTTCACTTATTTTCAGCTCTTTATATTCTCTAATAGCGCCACCCTCCTATACAGTTCTTGTATTAAGATAAGCGAATGTCATGTGTACAATATTTCAATGTTTATTTTCTAAGATATCATATTTCATTAGTGTTATGCTGTTGCAGTTAGCCTATTGTGAGGTGATTCAAAGTAGAATTAATACAAATACATTCATTAATTATTCCTCTCTGAACCCCAAAACCCACATGTGGGTAAGAAATACGCAAATTGATTTATTTTTTGCCAATTATGTATTGTTTAACAGATTTTAAAAGAGATGGGCCTTTTTTGTAAAGTGGCCTTGACACAGTTTCTGAAATACCCATTTATGTTCCAGGACTGCATAGGGGGAATGCAAACATGTGAAACTCACTACACCCTTACAACTAGGTGCTCTAATTAACAGTGTGCTAATAAGATACTGAACTATGTATTTGAAATGTGTTAAAATACCCAAACCATACTTAAGAGAACCAAAAGAAAAGCTGTGCAGTTACTTAATAATAATGTGTTTTCATGGTTGGGCAGGTTACATTTTAAATATAATCCGCTAGTTACCAGACTACATTATAATCAGTATAATGACATTTTTAGATTACCGAAATTTAGTAACATAACAATACTTTCGTTACTTCATCCTAAAAAAATAGTTTTATTTGAAAAGCCATACAAAACAGTTTACTGTGTTGGCGCACCTTATCTTTGTAGTTGCTCTGGCAGATCAAAGTAGGACATTTACTAAAGGGTCATTAAGAAAACGGCAATTGTTTTATGCATTTTTCTAATGCAAACAATAATTAATCCTGAAATTATCAGACATTCCCAGTTCACCCGCACTACTTGTTTGGGCTTACCAGGTCTGTTAAGAGTCTTTCCCCACACCTTGACCCAACTCACCACCAGATGGTGGTCGGTAGCCAGCCCTGCCGCTCTCTTCACTTGAGTGTCCAATACATGCGGCCTCAGATCAGATGATACGATCACAAAATCGATCATCAACCTTCAGGCTAGGGTGCTCTGGTATCACGAACACTTATCTGTCACATACCCATATATAAGTTCTGAGGTCTTTTGTGCTGTTATTATAAAGTGCCAAATTTGGTTATTGACACATACCCATACATAAGTTCTTATGTCTTTTGTGCTGTTGCTATGAAGTGCCAAATGTATTTGTTTACGTATTGGTCTTGTCTGCATGCGTATTTGGACACACCTATGGACACCTAAGCGGGACTAGCAATCAGCGGTGCCGGGCAGAAGCCCTGCGATTGGCGGAAACTTTCTTCATAGAGGTTGGGAACCATGGTGTGGGGAGAGGCGACGTGTATCGAAAATGGATGCGACGAAAGTGAGAGGAAGCAACAGAAGAAACCCAGGAGCGACACACGACGAACGAACCAACAATGAAAGGGAAGGAATTAGTGTCGAATTGGGGAGGGGCGAACAGGGAGCTGGGTTTGAGACAACATTAAAGACTTTGTTATCGCAGGTTGGAGGAGTATGACGGGGAATGGCGTGAGAGGGGGGTGACCAGTGGAGACACTGGGCCATCTTGCCGCTCCAGGCATTGGGAGTAGCGGCTGCATTCCCGACCGCAGCGTTCGTCTCGGAGTTCCAGGACATCATTGTTTGTTGCATATGCACAGACAACAGTCAAGCAGAAGCAGAAAACACATGATACCAATAATGGGCCCTGAATTATATATTTGTCTGTTGTTAAGACTATTGATACATTGTAGCCTTACCATTAAACCTATGAATAAATCCTGCGCTTTAGCCTACTTAGTTGAGCTGCATGTTTAGTTGTTAAAGTATACAGGTGTACATAATATTAAACCATCAATCTGTGCACCTGTGAAAGGTAAAACGTGTAGAAATATACAGTCACTAGGTGTGCTAAGTGCTGAAATAATTTTCCCCAATCCATAAATCGGCAAGGTGCGGGCATAAGTGCATACGTGTGCGTTAATGTGTGCTACAAAAACAATTAAAACGTACTTCAAATGTGTCGGTCTCTCTGACGCTTTCTCAACTTATTCAATGTTTGGTGTAATTTAATAGTTCCAGTTTGAATCCAAAATAACGGGTTTACACTAGTTTTAAATACAAGAGAAATTATAGACACATATTGTAAAATGTTACTGACATATAAAGGCCTGTTAATGTATTATATTTATGTTGGATTGTCAGAAGAACTAATTACATTTACAGGAGAAAGCAGAGAATTTGACACAGCTTTAAATAAATATTAAATGTGTTTATTGCTACAGTACATATATTAGTTAAGGTCTCTCAGGGCTATCTGACTTACTGTAGTTGCAGAGGTCTTGTTTGCAGCAGCGGGCAGATATGAAACTGGATGAACTAAAGGTATTGGTATGGAACTCACCACAGCTGAAGGTCAGTGCAATCACCAAAACAAGAGCAAAAGTCCTCATATTTTCTCTTTCAGGACACTGCACCACTCATTTGACCAAATTATTGCTTTTGTAAGACAAACACAGCTTTTATAATGCTTTAAACAAGGTAGGCGACTTTTAAGTTACTATTCCAGTCTTACAGTATAGGTTCCAGCATTAGGAAAAGACTGTCAATACAAAAGAGAGACAGGTGCTCCTCCTGGTGACACCATACGCCGGTGCAAGTAACCATCCTTCAGCAGGATGACCAGACAACAAGATCAGCGACAAGACCCACCAGGGCGGGACCGCAACAGTGGCCTGCAGGCGACCTTAGCCGTAGGTGGGACCCCTTCAGTGACCGGGCAAGCCGGAATTCCTCTTTACCCGACATGGAGAACTAAAAGGAATAACCTAACTGTGCCTCTGCACCCCGATAGCTGAAGTGCTTTGTGAACTAGGACGGCCCTTAAGCCGTTAAACGCAGCACTGGTGTCAGCTGACAGCAGCCTGTCTCAAGAGACAACCTATTCTGTATTTTATCAATTACATTTTACAACACATACAAATAATATTAATACATTTTCTATCATATTTTCCATATTTCTTAGCAAGGGTTTTGTGTGAAATAATTAAACACCTGAGAGAGACAACTGTGCATGTGCACATTGTTAAGAATTTAATGTGACAAATAGTTACAGTAGACTATTCACCCTACAGGGGATTTCACACAATAGTGAATGTGAAGGCATACTGGAAGCCAGTGGTTATTTACCTTTTTTATCTGATGTACCCCTTGAGCTGTTCTGCCAAGGGAATAGTACCCCCATATTTGTGTGTGGGTGATTCCCCTAAATGTGTTCTATTGAAAGCACATGTCCGTGTGTTAGCTAGCTGATTTAATTGTGTGCAGTTTTGATGTGCATGAACTTCAGAGTAGTTTAACAATTGACACCTACCCTGGAGAGTAATACAGTAGTTGTGGCACTCTTGCATACCTAGCCTATACATATATTGTACTGTAGCAATCGACATTTGTATGATTTTGTAAATATTTTGTAAATAATTTGTAACCCCCAATCTTTCCACATACCCCCTGCAAGCTGCTCAAGTACCCCTAGGGGTATGGAAGCTGGGTTTCATGTACAGTACAATTATAGCTGGACGATATGGGCAAAATTTATATCACGATATACTTAATAATTTCGGTCGATACGGTATAATTCCGATATCAATATGAACAATAAAAGCCTCAGAATATTTGCACCCCCATTTGTATGTTTTTAATTTAGAAATTAAAAACATACAAATTAATGTTCACCTTTTAGCAAGTGTCAGTAACATTCTGGTGTGCATGTGACTAACCGCGTCGTAACTGGATGCGCCGCGAGAGAGCGTCAGCGACAAAAGCAGTTCGATCGCTATCTTTTCTGCTGTAATGTCCTAACTGGACGCGAGCGACGCAATGCTTTTTTTCCACACTTTTTCCCCATTTTATGTAAAAACATCTCCATATTTAATGTGGAGGTATTCAAGGTAGAGAAGGACAACCAGCATAACTAGGCTAGATTATATAGACATTTGAGCAAAACTAATTTTGAATGGAATATATGTTTAAAATTTAGGCTATACATATATATTCTTAGAACTTCCTATTTAGATTAATATCCATATGAAACGATGTATAATTTTACTGAG
>JAODUH010016386.1:0-26953 GCA_027564835.1 Typhlichthys subterraneus | reverse complement strand
CAATTGTCTCACCACGGACTGAGATCACGTTGTCTATAAATGCCCCAGAATCACACTATTTCGGAAGCTCTGCGCAACGAATTTGACCATTCAAAACATAAACAAAAAAATGCAGATAATACAGCAGACCGCGGTATTGGGGCACCCTTAATAACCGCAAGGACATTTTCTTCACCGCGACAGCCCTACATGGCGGCGTTGCTCAGGTGGTCAACGTAGCCCGATTCATAGCTTGTTCTTGGTTGCTTGTTGGTTACTACGAGAGCGTAGCGGTTATTTGCGCGGTTCTGGGAAATTTGTACTAAAAACTGAAACTTTAGGGTTAATTAACTGATCGGTGAGCGTGGCACGTGAGGCACTAAGGCCTTAAATACAAGAAAGACACATCACAGTTGGTGAAAAGGCCACCGTATTAGGAGCTAGATAAACAAATAATTGTGCCATTTAAAGTGCCTTGTTGGTAAGGCCACGTCACGTAATAGCACAAAGAAGAAAGAAGAAGAAAGGCTTTTTCCATTTCAATCGTTGGTTCTCTCTTTTTGCCACTTTACTTTGGCCTTGTGTCTTTTACATATCTTTTAGGCAATCAATGTGATTTGCACCTTAAAATGAAGATGCATTTTTTTCACAAAGGCAATTATTTCAATTGAAACACTTTTTCAGTTTGTTTTTTCCTTTGTTTTTTCCTTTCGTTTAGAAGCAGTGAGGAGTGGAACTTTGTATCCATGCCTACTGTAACTGTGTGAATCTGATGATCACCATCGAGATCTCTTGTTTTTGACAGGCATGAATTAAGGGGGTTTCCAGTGGTGTTAGTCCACCCCAGACAATAATACCCTGCCAGATCTCACTGGTATTATACTATTCACACACACGTGCACGCACACGCGCACGCACACACACACACACACACCTACCTTTCCTTCTTGGTGATATGATCTCAGGTGATGATGTTCATACCAATTTTAACAGTGTGTGATTGAGGTGAAGCTTAATAATTGTCAGCCGCCTTCCTAGGCTGAGTTTTAATCAGCTAAGTTCCATTCCTCCCCTGCCCTGAAGGATTCTACCTCGTCTATCAGGCCCCTGGGCCATTCAGCAGCTCTGCCATATTCTACAAGGTGAAAGATTAATGACGTCTGTCACTCAGTGACACGTGGCAGCGCTGTTGATTACAGTATGGCAGTGTTAGGTTGAGGCGTCTCACAGTTAGTGTTCCATACGTTAAGGAAAATGGTGAAGTGCACACTACAGTCTGTATGCTGAAGGTAAATCATCTGTATCCACCCACAGCAGGCTACTGTACTGTGTGTGTGTCCATGCAGGCCACCACATTCTTGTTTTACAGTTTACGCTCATAACATTGAATTCATAAAGAAAGACCATCGTGGTTTGTTTGTGTGTGTGTGGGTGGGGGTGGGGGTGGGGTCAGTTAAAGTTTGCAAGCTAAACTTCGGTAGGGGAGACATGCAACACTACAGCATGGAATGCATAACAAGGAATGCAATCACAGCCCAGGCACCAGATATGATCGCACACAAATTCCCCATCCTCTACAGCAAAATACATTTAATTTGATGCTGAAATAGCCTGAAATGCCCCATTGTGCGTCCATATTATTGTGTGGTAAAAATGTTTGTCTTACTGTAAAAAGACAATCAGTATGGAAACTAATGCTCCATATTAATATATAAATGTGCATTTCCTTCCAGATAGTTATCCATGTGATGCGGCCAGTCACAGTGGATTATACTTTAACCCAAACAGTGTAACAAGTGTAACTGAAGCCCCATGAAGGGGAAATCTCATATTTCTGTGGGCTCAGGTACCCTGCCCAATGCCAAGGTCATCTATGCCCGCATGGGCTCTCTGACACTATACGGAAGACCTCTAGTTCACAGACAGGTTTTGAGTTCATCATATACAATATATATATATATATATATATATATATATACTAGTATAAATCATATATTTATCCTTAAACATTCCCCATCCTTAATCTACCATTAGATTTAGCTACAGTGTGTATCGCATCACAGTCGCACACTGGAGTGTTACTGTGCTGCAGTGTGTGCCGAGGCAAGGATGCTCGACTTTTGTGGACAGACAGGTTCATGGGGGTTATGGTACTTGTCTGAACTATCGCCGTGGTAACAGTCTCTGAAATGAATGAATAAGTCAGTGTGCCGGCTGACACACACACATGCGCACGAACACACACACGCACGCACACACACACACACACACACGCACGCACACATAAACAAACACACACATGCACATACACGTTTGCACCCATTGCACTACCTTATAGATAGAGAGCGAGAGAGATAGAGAGGGAGAGGGAGAGAGAGAGAGCGAGAGAGAGATAGAGAGAGAGCGAGAGAGATGGAGAGAGAGAGAGACAGTGGACAGCATTTCATACATGACGAGAATGTTATTTTTCTACAAAACAAAGCTTCCTCTGTGGTTCAGCGCTTGCTTACTGACTCCACCATGCTAATGCACTTACATAGATGTGGGTCAGAGGGTTCATGCTGTCCACATGCACCACGCTAGCACCAACTCACAGCCCATTATTCACCCATAATGATGTTGCATTCATAACCTGAGAATAAAGGCTCTGACCCTTTCAGTCACTCCATACGTCTCCCAGCTACTTTACGCGCTCCAAATGTCCAATATCCATGGCAACCAAACCATGGCTCTTTTCACTGCCGTGCTGTGATCTTTGACCTGTTCGTTTGTTCTTCTGTGACCCACATTGGCCTAGTCAGGCAGAGACTGTAGCATCGACGTCTCCTTTCAGAGAGTGCTGTGATTATCCGGTACATTATTTCCTGATTCGGATACATTTTTGGCTTGAATAGCCACCCTTCTGGAGTTAGGTCTCGCTGACTTAGCGTTCCTCTCCACAGCTGAGAGAGAGAGAGAGAGAGACAGAGGGATGGGGGCGAGTGAGATATTTGAACCATTTGGAGAATGCTCCCAGTGTGACATCCAAATTACTCGGAGAACACTTGAGACCCATTTGAGCTCAAACATCTGTCCTGCTGTCCTAACACGTTTTCTAACACGGTGTGCTCTGCGCTTGCTACGCAGACACACACAAGCACAAGCATGCACGAGCACAGGTGCACGCTCGCGCGCGCGCGCACACACACACCCAGAGAGAGAGAGAGGGTTTGGCCATTTTATTAAATCTCCAAACAATATCCATGGCCGAGAGAGAGAATGGTGGGAGTAAGCGAGTGGGGTCACAGACATGCATCTGTCGTATACATGTTTACCTGTATCCTCCCAGCAAACAAACTGCAACTGTTGTCAGCCGTGTTATCTTTCAAGATGAAAGGACATTGGAAACAATGAAGCCGCCGCTGGTTTCCAGAGGAAGGGAAAAAGAAACAAACAAAACCAACTGAAGCCAAGAATGAGACCTTTGATCGGCCAGCGCCGGCTGTCTCCCTTTAGTTACGTACGCAAAAATAGAGGAGACAAGGGTCAGATGGAAGCTGCCCCAGTTCACAGAAAGTCTAAAACACTGGACTTTAGAGGACCTTGTACCCCCTCAGAGGTGCTGCACTGGGTCCTCCAAATTATTTCTTCCAAAAATGTAAATGCCAGAACATTTACATTAAAAGAAATACAAATCTGTCAATTATTTTAATGGCTTAGTTAGTGGCCTACTTTTATACATAGGCCGCTCTACACATTATTGTTGGACCGGCAACTAAATATTTTATACCATGTGTGATAGGGGATCCTTGTACCATGTTTTTATCAGCCAAAGGGTCCTTAGCCCGAAAAACGTTGAAGACCTCTGTTTTAGAGCTTTAGAGCATTTTAGGTATACTAACGCACAGTATCTGAGAATTAAGGATCAAATGATTCGTACAGTAGGGTGTATTTGACTACAATTAGTCTTGCGGATGTATTTGAGAGCCACTTATGTTTGTTCTATCTAATTATAATGCACGCGCATCTGAAACGACTGTATTATGAGGGCATGCTGATCTCTTATGCAACTCTTGTAGGAGGGATATGTGCTCAGTAGACGAAAGATAAAGATAATATGTTCCTGCGGTATTTAACAGTTTAAATCTGTAACTTTTTCGTGTCATATGTATAGTACAGCACAATAGAGGCTTTCCTTTAGTCGACATTAATTGCTGCAAGTGGTAACTAAGTAAGTTTCATCATTCAGAGTTGTGTTAATATTCCCAACACGCAGGCATGAATAACTCCGTAAGATCTTGGGATCTTTGCTGAAACAACCGGTTTAGGGAGCGTTACGTGGATCCCGTATAGTTTGGGTTACAGGCAGCTTTGGTGCACAGTCACTACAGGCTGCTTCGACTGCTCTGGTTTCATAAGCAGAGAGAGGGAGAGAGAGAGTGACCTATATATCGCTCTCAGGGACGGGAAGTCACCTTGCTGTGGGACCGGCAGGCAGGCAGGCAGGCAGGCAGCGCCGGGGCTTTATTGTGGACGTGTGGTGCTTTTAAAAAGCAGGGCCGGCATTAGAACCATGGCCGGTGGTTGCTATTGAAGCATTCTTGGAAAAAAAAATCGCATTTTGAAAAGACGATTCCCGATTTCTCCCTGACCTCTGGCTAGCCTGTCGCATTGTTAACATAACTCTCACTATGCTGTTTGGAAGGGAGGGAGGGAGGGAGAGGGAGAGAGAGAGAGGGGGGGGGTCTGTGGAGGGATATTCAGCAGATCCACATGGTGACACACATCCAATCACAAAAACACACATGCATAGAATGCACACAGTCCAGTAAGACTGAACCCATCTGGCCCAGTGCCAGATATCTAGTCAGACAAAGGCCTCACCAGAGAGTCCTCAGCGCGTCCTAACAAATTGAATGTGTGTGTAGATGGACGGCAGGGAATTAGATCACTGGTCTTGATCGTATCAGAGTGTGCTGTTGGTTTACCCCTTTCCAGCAAGTCCCCAGGAGGAAAGGTTTGTGTGTGCGTTTGTGTGTGTGTGGGGGTGTGGGAGTTGGGGTGTTGGGTCTTGGCAGGCAAGACATCTGGTTTGATGAAGGATGTAAGGAGAATGTTAACCAGACAATCACCTTGCATGTTATTGATTGAGATGAGAGAGAGGTAATTAGCGGAGGAAAAAAGGGATGCTGAGGCCACTTTCAATGTCTCGATACACAGTGTTCTCTCTTTGTTTCTTCGCTTATGTTCTCACTACAGCAAATGTTTATCAGAGATTAAACATGCTTTTTCTTTTTTCTTCTGCTAAACCGATTTAACCTTTAAACTCAATATTGACTAGACTTGTCTAGCATTCAGTCAAGGGTCTGATGGCTACATGTATGCAAGTCTTGTGCAGAGAGGGCGTTGACATTATTAAACACAAACCCTGGTTGAGGAGGCGGAGAGTTAAATACTGGTACGATGGATACTGTACATATAGGAAGCATGCAAGCATCTACATGGGAGCTGAACTGATGAACATGAACCACGTCATGTTTACATTTCACATCAACAATAAACTCTACTAAAGTTCCATTCCAATCTGGTTTATAATGGGTTCCTTGTTGGTGGCTATTCAGTGCAACAATAGCAGAAGTGAATGTGTTTACTCGCTAAGATCTCCTCTTAGTCTCTACGGTGCCCCTCGGAAACCTTGTGTGACACGCCTACCTTTTGTTGTGAGAGTTTCTGGGTTTCTCAGGTTTCTTTTTAAAATACACCTGGCAATGCGGCCTATTAACAGGTGTGTGTGTCTTTAAAAACACTTGTAACTGTGCCTTTTTTCCACAGCTCACCCTTGTGAGGGTGAAACTGAGGAAACTATGTCAGGTTTCATTGGGAGCGGTTCCATCACATCCTTGCTGACACATCTGAAAATATATTTGGGCTGTCTGATAGATTTTCAATGCTTACCTTCATCCTCTCGTCTGTCTATCGCGCTCTGTCTCCATTTACAAGAGCTCAGCTCAACAAAGTTTTTGTCCGGATGTTACCTGGTGTCGGCAAAGGCCTAGTAGAACAATACATTTACAAATATACTTTACTGATGTATGATGATGATGATGATTTATAGTATGTCTTATACAGTATGTGTTTAACACATACTGTATAAGACACAATATTTGTATATACTGTATATAACACAATATTTCATATTGAACATTTTGTGTCTATTTTTGTGTCTACAGTAGTTGGTTCAAATTCAATATGTGCAATGAGTAGAAAATGATTGGGATCAAGTTATTAAGAAAGTTCCTACTCTAGGTCAAATGTAAAATTCCCTGACTTTTGCTTGACTTTCCATGACCTATATTGAACGGACAAACAGACCATCAGAACAGTGTCTGTGTAAAAGACGCAGACAGCATAAAAAAAAGAAGAAAATGAATGTGATATTTCACAGAGGTATTACACATTCAGACTAGTGGTCCTCCTCTTGTGGGGGGTCCTCTCCCTGGATACTTTGACCGTCAAACATGTTGTACTGCATTCTGGTGAATTTAAAGCACCAATATGTGCCTTTTATCCATTAATTTACAGTATGGTGAAAACGTCTTTACCTATGTAAAGGAAAACACAATATCCAGGCACTAGCTGGCCAAATATAATGCATAAGGCTCTCAGGCTTATGTATTGTTTTCAACTTCTCCTGTATACTTTATCAACTTTTTAATATTATTCCTGCTATCTTCCATGCCAGACTCAAATATCAGGCATGCTTTACTCTGTCCCATGTAGTGCCTTTTGATTGGGTAATTCATTTTGTTAAATGTGAATGTGGCTCTTATTCATGTCACTGATAATAAGTGCGCATTAGCGTGATTTGTTGAGACCTCTCAAAATCTAATACCATGTCCAGTATCATTTTGATGAATATCAACTAAAATGGAAACATGCTGCAAATATAAGTCCCTGATGATTCAACCCAAAAAAATCATAACATTTCCTGACTTTCCATGTCTGGAATAGACTGTTTAAAATCACATTATATTCTAGTAATCCAATGACCAGTGGGAACCTTAACTGGGACCGGAAGTAAAATATTGACTTGAGTTTTGATAACTAGTAAATTAATATTTATATTGATTGTATTTCAGTGTAGAATGAGCAAATATCCACTTCATGTCACACACATGTTGGTGTTAACTTTCTCCTCTGTCTTAATTAGTATTACTGTGAACTGTAAACTTGTGAATACTTTTCAGGTTAACAAGGGAGATCTACAGTATATGGATGTTTTGCTAAGAAAATCAAATCATGTATTATAATTCTCATTGTCACGTCTCGTTAGGCAAAGCTATTTTCAGATGACAGAAAAAGAACGCTGTCTTGGCTGGCTGGCAGACATCTTTATGGCCAGCCACATTTTTGCTACTGTAATGCATGTCATAAATAGAAGAAAGCTTTGCAGTATGTCAGCCGGCAATATGATCAGAAAACAAAGCCAAGGCTCAATTTCTTGTTCTGGACATTTGTGCGGTCTGATTTACATGTTTTCTGGACATTTGTTTGGACTGATTTACATGTTTTCAATGCTCTCATCTTGTGTGCCTGCTTGTCTCTTCCCAGCTCTACTCTGAGACAGCCGTCATCCACGGCCAAAGTGTGCCTGGTCTGTGGAGACGAGGCTTCAGGTTGTCACTATGGCGTCGTTACATGTGGAAGTTGCAAGGTGTTCTTCAAGAGAGCGGTGGAAGGTATGGAAATAATCCATTTGTGAATCACCCTCAAGCTTGTTGCACATAGCAAATGCAGTTTATTTGTTCATAGTAGAACACAGTGATAATGTAAACCAATTATTGTGTTTATGATGCAAATGACTGAGAGATGAAACAGGAAAAGTCAAATTGTTGGCCCAGTCCAGCCAATGGTGAGCAGGCCAATATTATTTCAAATATTGACATCATTTTTTTTTATTCCTCAGTCTTTTTTATCAATTTTATCAACAGTTAAAGCTCCAGTCTGTTGTCCCAGCATGGCATTGCCCCAAACCACAGAGAAATGACTAAATATTGGCATCTACAGATTTCCGTAAAAATATATGTTTTGATGTTTTCCTGTACTACTAGGATACTACTGTAGCAGTATAAATATTTGTCAAAACTGCGGCATTGCAGTGGTCAAGCTGTTGGCATGGTAAATCCTTTTAATTGGGGTTTAACCTGCTGTAATCGTTTCATTCAGAAATGTTTGGCTCAGCGGGGGTCCTTCATTGGGAAGGATAATATTGTGAGTAAAGGTGCACAAACTGAAAACCAGAGTTGCGTGGTGAGTGTGACTGGTAAGTGGCTGAGTGGCACTGCGATCGTTGACATCTACAGAATCATGTTGTTGTAATCCTCAACATTACTGCGGCCGCGAAGACGTAATGGATCGGGCCTTTAACTGTCAAAGTTTTTGGCATCTATTTATGTTTCGCAGCTCAGTTCCAATTTTGCAGGTACTGTATCTTGTGAACGTGAACGGTGTTCATCTTATGAACACATTATAAATTACAATGAAGAAGCATATTTCACAGTACTATAAACACATTTGTAAAGTAAAAGTGTTTTGTGCACTAAACAAAGTTGGCTTATAAATTATATGTTTCTACATTTATAGACAAATTATAGAGATGGAATGAAACATTGCAATTTGTAGCATGTAGCCATATTTAGTACTTAATTGAATGCCACCTAAAATAATGAAAGTGGAAAGTAATCCTCAAACAGCAGCCCTCTGTGTTATATTTAGTTTGGGGAAAATCAGCCATAGTTATTAAGTAATGTGCTTTTCATTCTCTGCCTTTTGCCTTCGGCATTTGCCTAATTCATTTAAGGAATGTTTCAATGCAAAACACACTCATACACTGTACCCAGCGCAGGCGCAAACAAGCAAACAAGCCTGCCAGCACTGGAGGTATTTTCCTGGCTATTGTAGGAGGATTGAAGTAATTTCCTATCAAATCTGGTCTTCGTTTGGTGATATTTACACCGTGTCATTGCAGAGACCTGAAACTAGATTACGTGCCTGGTGTTCTCAATTCAAACATCCCGTCGTTCTTCCTTAAAGCGTGCCCTGTGGAGAGACAGGAGCAGATGCTAATATTTTTACAAATTCTGCTTTTATGTGTTTGAGTTCTATACTCAAATGAGAACATCAGAAGTCTTTATGCTAGCCTATTATCTTAATACACAACTCGATTAACAGCAATCATTGGGTTCAACTACCGTTCCTTATTGTGTTTTGTATGAGAGACTAATGAAGGACTTTGTCTGGTGCATGCCCTGTTTATCCCTGCCATCTTGATTGTTTTATTTTTGTGGTTTTTGGTTGAATTTATGTTGTTAGCCACAGTTAGCCTACACCATAAAGAATACATTGTATTGGTTAGATTAAATAGTACTACATTAGTATTACATAGTGCCAGAATGGACATTTTCAAGCATTTAAGGCTGTGAGGGGTGAGTCATTAAATTAAATTAATTGGTTGAAGTATTCTTTTAAGATGTAGGTTTTGTCTGACCTCCGTTTGAGAATGAGACTCTAATTCCGCCTTAGTTACGCTGTGATGTTTGTTATGCGTATTTAATGTGTACAGGTAGCTGTTGCTTCAAATGACCCCCGCCCATATTCTGCTCTGAGAGAGAGAGAGAGAGAGAGAGAGAGAGAGAGAGAGAGATTTTGAGTTTTAACAACACTTTAATTAGAAAACAGTATATTCCATTTTATGTTTCAATATTATGTTTAACATACAAAATATAATCCCATCACCACTGACCGTAAACAAAGCTCCTTTATAATCCCACACCCTCTTGAACTCCCCTACATCACCCATCATGTTATAAAAAGTAGAGAGCGAGAGAGAGAGAGAGAACAGAGAGAGAGAGAGAGAGAGAACAGAGAGAAGCAGGAGACAAAGAGGGCGACTGAGTGATTTTGCTAAGTGAAGAGCGATAGAGGACAGTGAAACAGATACAGACATAGGGGCGAGGGGCGAGGGACGAAGGACGAAGGACGAAGGGTGGGGGGGGGGGGGGTGAGGCAGACGCAGACAGATATAAAGAGAGGAGGAGCCAGGATAGAGTGAATAGGAGAGAGAGAGAGTGATGTGTCAGCAATGAGCTTTAGAGAGGTGTATGAGAACATGAACGTGAGGAGACATTCTACACCTCTTCAATCTCCTCCTTTTCCTCCTCCTCATCGGCCTCGCTGTCTGAGCTGTAGGGCAGCGTGGGCGTAAGAGGGGAAGAATCCACACCCCACCGCCTGAGGGGACCCAACTGTGTTTTTGGGGCGTCTACGTAGCTCGTTAGTCGGCTAACTTTATGGGGCTAGTTCTGCTGAAACATGCTAATGTGTATAACATGCTAATGAAGCGCAGACGTATGGTTTCAACCTGTCTGGTTGTCACATGGGGTTTTTACTGGGTAAATTAGACCACTATGAAGGTATACTATATAGAGTATACTGTACAGTATATCCTTATATAGAGAGTATACTGTAAGGAGAGGGGATATTCGTTGTGCGTTGGTTTGCCCTATTTTCTGGACTGCACACTCAGCATGTTGAGCTTGTAGTTTTGGCTTGGTGAAAGCTGCAGGTATGATTTATATGGGTTTATAAAGTAACGTATGCTACTGTACTACAGTTACTGTACTACAAAAATACAAATAATATATAAATAATAGCCACATTATTAGTATTATTAATTATCTTGTTGCTGAAATTGGGACATAATAGATAATAGCAGAACTTAAGGATAATGTCAAATTTTGCCCAGCATCTGTAAACAGATCACATTCATCGTAACTCCTGGTACAGTAGGCATCCACATCTTCAGCAATAATACAAAGTTGGAAATGCACATGTGAGTTAGCGTTCATCTTCTCTGCGTTCCCTGGGCTGGTTTGTTGATACTAGACATCTGCGTTCAATAAACGTCTCCATGTGGCGTGCTGGAAGATCCAAAGAGTTCCACGCCAGCTCATTATTCACATGTCATCAGTGGCTTGGCATGTGGGTGCTTTATAATAATAGTCAACACTGCTTTTAACTCACTACGTATTATAATTTCTCGTGTCTCATTGAACGGAGACACTAGAGACATACAGAGACATTATACAACCTTGTTATGGCCTCGTCGTGCTTCTGTAATGTGGCTGGATCACGGTTTCCATGACTCTCGTGTCAAACTCAGAGCCTAGTCTTTGGTTCCTCCTCTCTGGTAGCAGAAGGAGTCATCTGAGGACAAGTCCTGTGTTGTGCGGCAGACTGTTGACTGGCAGGTCCGCCCCTCAATCAAATCTCAGAGGAAGGCTAGGAGAACCTCCCACCCGCACTGAGCGCATGCCTCAGTGCTAGGCAGCAATACAAATAAAATGGAATTATGTATTAAGAGCACAAAGCTTAGGAATGTGTGACCTACATGGCTAATAGGCCAATACTGTATGCTGGAAAAAGCAGTTGGAGATACTGGTACAGTAATGCCTGAAATAAGATGGTGCTTTTATAAGTCTACTGTGTTTAGGTTTATTTGAAAACAAATATACAGTACACATCTAAAAACAACCTACACACAGAAGACAAGGACACCTGATTTACAGCCTTAATGTATAATCCCATAATGGCAAACACGTGTGCAATATATTGCATGTACTGTAGGACAGCTGTTTCCAAACGTGTTGAGCCAAAGCCAATTGTTTATGCCTTAGCCTGTTACCCATACTCACAGTAAATTATGATAATAACATAACATATATTATGAAATATATATATATAAAATCAACCGTGAACACTATTGAAACAAACTATATTAATGATTAAACTATGACAATATATTAAAGAATGTACAACACAATTTTGAAATCTCACAACCCAAAAACTGACCCAACCACTGATGCAGATTATGATAATGTGAGTTATTAATACAACTCACATGTATATAAATAGTACAGTACATGTGGTACAGGGATAGAAACACATGCCTTTAACTGCTCTTCCCTCGCATGACCTGCTGGCCCTTCAGCACTTCACGGTTTAATCGGACCGCCATCGCTTCCTCCAGCAGGTGAAACCTTTGTTCTTTGACGTCAATGCAAAATGGGTCTGCAGAGCGCATATACAGTAGGGTCGCACCTTTTGTGCGTAGCCAAATAAGCAGCGCAGATCTGATTGGCTTTATCAGTGTTTTCTCTGCTGATTGGTTTGCTGTTGACAGGAGAGCGCCGGAGAATAGCACGTTCATCCCGATAGGCTACAGTATTATTGGGCAGTTACAGGTCATTAGTAAAGGAATCATTTGTCTTTATTTTGCTTATCTGGCTTTGCATTTGTGTGCTGTGTTCAGCATCTCTATCTCTCTCACACATTTACACACACACACAGTACTGTACAGTGTCTACATACAAATAATGTCATAAAGGGTATTAGATAATATACAGTAGTACAAATGTTATGAATTGAATTGATATGCTTTCCTGGTGAAGGAGTACAATCTTTAAGACAGAACATGAGAGCTTTTCTAATACACAGGAATAATGTTTTCAACCCTGGTTCGACAGGAAATGAAGGAGGGGTTGATGTGGTTTGTGTCCCAGACAAATGCTCTGTTGTGGATAAAAAGGCAAATAGGTTTTGGATGTTAACATATTTCAGACTAAGTTGCTGAAGGCTCCCTTCCAAATGGAAAGGCAAATTAAAGAGTGGATGTTTTTTATGGAAGTCAGCTAAGTATAATTTGAAAGCCTTTCCTTTGAGTCAAAAACTAAGATAAATAACTACAAACCATAATGGATATTTTTTGTTATGTAAAACATTATTAAATCATAGCTTCTGCTTGAAGCAATGTCTAATAAACTAATTAGAATAAATTAAAAATTTCATAAAGTGACACACCACACCCTAGCATGCAAATTTTTAAACTTTTCTCATATCTGAATTAAACTTCAACTATTGGAAATATACAAAAAAACAATATTTTTTTGGTATTAAAGGTTTCTTAATATATGCAAACGAGGGAGTACCTAATTAAATATGTGCTAATTTGCATATCTCGTCCACAATTTTGCTTTGTTTCATTGTGATATTGTTATTTAATAGAGTTACTAAAATAAACAACATTTTCCTCAAAATTCACAATAATGGTAAAGTGAAAAAGTTTTTTGAAAGGTTTGCAAATTTATTAAAAAATGTAAAATGAAAGAAATTGCATGTACATACGAAAGTATTCACAGCCTTTTTCATGACACTTGGAATGGAGCTAAGGCACATCCTGTTTTCAAACTTTGGAGTCCAGTTGTGATAAATTCAGTTCATTGGACATGATTTGCAAAGGCAAACACCGGCCTATATAAGGTACCAATGTTGACAGTCAGAGCACAAACCAACCCATGAAGTCCAAGGAATTGCCTGTAGACCTCCAAGACAGGATTGTATAGAGGGACATATCTGGGGAAGGCTTCAGAAATATTTCTGCAGCATTGAAGGTCCCAATCAGCACAGTGGCCTCCATCATCTGTAAATGAAAGATGTTTGGAACCACCAGGACTGTTCCTAGAGCTTGCCGCCCGGTCAAACTGAGCGATTAGGGGAGAAGGGCTTTAGTCCCGATGGTCACTCTGACAGAGCTCCAGCATTGCTCCGTGGAGAGAGGAGAACCTTCCAGAAGGACAACCATTTCTGCAGCACTCCACTAATCAGATCTGTATGGTAGAGTGACTAGACGGAAGCCACTACTCAGTAAAAGGCACATGACAGCCCGCTTAAAGTTTGCCAAACGGCACCTGAAGGACTCTCAGACCATGAGAAACAAAATTATATGGTCAAATGAAACAGAGATTGAACTCTTTGGCCTTAATGCAAAGCGTCATGTCTGGAGGAAGCCAGGCACCGCTCATCACCTGGTCAATACCATCCTTACAGTGAAGCATGGTGATGGCAGCGTCATGCTGTGGGGATGTTTTACAGCAGCATGTCAGGACCTAGTCAGGATCGAGGGAAAGATGAATACAGCAAAGAAGAATGGGAGAAACTGTCCAAAAGTAGGTGTGCCCAGATTGTAGCATCATACTCAAAAAGACATGAGGCTGTAATTGCTGCCAAACGTGCTTCAACAAAGTATTGAGGAAAGGCATGTGAAAACTTATGTACTTATCTAATGTTTTTTACATTTGCAAACATTTAAAAAAAACGTTTTTCACTTATTATGGGGTATTGCGTATATAATTTTAAAAGAAGAAAGATTTTAAATCTACTTTGGAATAAGGCTGTAACATAACAAAATGTGGAAAAAGTGGAGCGCTGTGAATGCTTTCCGGATGCACTGTATGACGAATGCATATTTTGTGTATATTTTCAGATTAAATGTCACTTAAAATTAAAACTATACAAAACATTAAGAAAAAGCTATGTGTAAGTTTGACTAGAAGATTCAGTGTGTGGAATTACACAGATGTACAGTACATACCCCCTTGAAAGGCCAAGAAAAATAACTGGTAAATGGTAATTTAGAGAAAATGGCCCATAAACATAAATTAGTGCAATTACAATGCAAGGAAACAATTGGTCTTTCAGCACAAATTACTAAATTGCCTAAGGGTACTGTATATTCATACGTCGACTACATAATGTTACACTCCAGAAAATTCACTTTCTAAGTCGGAAACCTCGTGTCTGCATGTGCACATACTGTACTGTAGGTTAATTAGTTTAAACATGGTCCTACTTTAATATCCAGTCTGATTTTACTAAAATCAGAAATGGCTAGAAATGGCTATTAGTAGCATAACTTTTTATTTACAAACAGCAAAAACGATTTAGATGTACAGTAGATCTACAGTATGAAGGCTACACTCCAAACCACGCTTTCTTCAGCCAATGTTGACTTCCCCAGTGTTTTTTATAATTCTCCAGATAGAGAAACAAAATTGCAGAGAGACACAGCTGTTTGTGTGCTGTCCAATAAGATGGATGAACCATCCAACTGCAAGCTAGTGATTTTGTTGAATATGCCTGCACGTTGTTTTTGTGCATTCAGTACTAGGTCACGACAGCAACAGTTCTGCAAGTATGTACTAGTTGTTTGTTGCTTTTTGACTAAAATATTGTAGTACAGTATATTTAAAAAAAAAAAAAGACAATTTGAATATAATTGTATAACCTGCGTTTTTTTGTACTACAGTACATGAATACCTGAGCAGAATTAGCACTTTGCCTTCAAGTGGACTTTGCCTTAAAGTGGACTTGTGTGGAGACAGCTGAAAGAATGTAATTGAACAGACCAAACAACGAAGCACACAACGCCTGTGCGTGTGAGAGTGGCCAGATATTACACACCACCCATTTACTGTAAATGGCTGCAAGCCACATTTCTTTGCTCATCTGCAGTTATAGGCTATCTTGTATCCAATACTAGCCAGTGACTAAAGATACTTACATCCAACTGACAAACAAATGCTACACCATCTACACAGAACTGTTGATGCTATTTTTACTGTAGCCGATAACAACATGGGTATAAATTTCAAATGTTATTTAATAATTGCAGGTTAAGGACTATAAATAATAAAAGCCACATGCAAAGTGGTTACAGCAAGTGTGGATTCAGTGTGGGCAGTAATGTTGTTCTGTTTTTTCACCGGGGCTCCCACATTGCAGAGTATTTCCCACTCAAAAGCATTTCCTTGTACTTTGGAGTAGAGAGGAAAACACTCAGTGGACTTTAACCCAGATCATGACATCATCAGCTGGACCCCGTTAAGAAACGTCTTTGCCATCTGCAGTCGAAAGTTGACAGAAAGCATCGTAGCAACGGGACAGTTTTCAGGGGAAAAAAAGGTGCAAATGAAATGTCTGAGGAAGTAGGATGCCGTGGCTGTGTTGATGGAAATTGTGACTTGATTCTTGACATAGTGTTATTTGAAAATATTCAGATGACACCCGCCTTGGAGACGGGAGTCCTAAGTTGAATGAATGAGTAAATGTTTGCCACATGTGGAAAATACAAAAATGAATAAATACAAGTCTCTCTCTCTCTCTCTCTCTCTCTCGCTCTCTCTGTTTTAGTCACATACACCCACACATACATGCGCACACACACACACACACATGTACAAGCAAAGACACAGGATACATTCAAGCACAACAGACACATTTCTGTTCACTTAACAGTTATTAACAGGATTCCTGGAAATTAGCGAGACAGAAGGGCTCTGCGATTTCTGCATCGCCATTTGGTCTGACCCAGCGCGTGTACAGTATGAGTGTGTGTGTGTGTGTGTGTGCACACTGGAGAAGGGAGGAGGGGAGGGGGGTTTGGTTGGACGGCTACGTTGCGCTTCCTGTGTCGCAGTTTACTGTTTTTTAGAGCAAGAAAAATGGGCTTATGTAACGGTCATGTGATTTCGCCAGAAATAGTGGTAGGGCTACAGCTGCTGCCTCTACGCCTGTAGCTCGGCTCCTTGGCTTTTGGCAGCAGCCAGACAGACACACTGCGCACTGCTCCTGTGAGCTCCGAAAAACAACTTCTGCTCAAGCCTCTCTGTGCAAACGCAGTGCCTCTCGTAGTACCGCTAACAGTCAATATGCAGTTCAAGTATGCTCCGCGGCAGAATGGCGCGTCACCGGAGGACAGAGAGGTGACACGCTCGTGTCATGCATTTACCCGTAGATAAAAGACACGTATATGCAGCCCTTATGCATTTATGTTGACGTGTGCACCCAGGCGTGTGCGCTTCCATGCACCCGACTGAAGTCAGTTTCAGAGTCGCATGCACTCCTGTTTCAGGCTCCTGTGATGGAGGGTCACCAGCAGTGTGTGTGTGCGTGCGCACGTGTGCATGCATGTGTATATGTGTGTGTCATAAAAATTCAGTTTTGCCATGTGGAGCAGCTTTGGCCCCGGAGTGGAAGGATGTGTGTGTGTGTGCGCGTGCACACAGAGTGGCTGGCTTGTGGGTGTGTGCGTGTGGGCGTGTGGTGCTCAGAAGCTGGCAGACGTGTGGAGTGAGGAATAAGGGAGGGATGGATGGAGCAAGATAGATATATATATATATAGCGAGAGAGAGAGAGAGCAAGGCGCGTACAGTCGATGGCTAGCGGAGCGGAAGGAAGCGGTCTGAAATGGGAGATCATTGGGCTTTGGCAGCAGGCAGGAGGGATTCTCGCCATGTTGTCGTCACTGTTGCGGGGGAGGGGTGAAGGTCAGCCATAGCTGCTGCCGATGACCCGGCTGTGAAGAAGCCGTGGTACCCCTGTGCCACATGTACAGCGGCCGCAGTTGGCCAATGCTCTGTAGCTTGTGAGAGTGCAGCGACTTGTAATCTCAATAGCTTCCGCAACGCTCACCGCTGATTATTCTGGACGTTCTGCGGCTCTCTGCGTGTTGACCTAGATTACAAACACCCACAGACAGAGTCTAGTTTCAAACAGTTATACTATTCGTCATGTTTTAAGGGGCGCACACCTCAGTTGTATTATATTAATATACAGAGCCTCACATTTCTGAGGTGTGCTGTATGGGGTGGGGTTGTGGGCGAGAAGAGAGGATTGTGAGGCAGTCATCACTCAGGTGTGGCAGGGGCGTCCGCTGTCCTGGCCTGGCGAGGCCATCGTGATCTCGCCAGCTTTAGTTTGACTTTGCTGCCAGAATCAGCCTGGAGAGCTTGGAAGTTGTTGAGTTTCAGGCTGGTAAACCTAGTGTGTGGCCAATCAGCTTCTTATTTAGCAATGGCCGTGGTTTAGGTGTGACAAAGGTGACTTGAAAACAACTTGAAAATGACATTGACGGGTCCTACAGAGGTTAACAAAGGTATTGCAATACACAGTAGCATCAGTTTTGTTATAATTTATTAAAAGAGCAAAAGCTTTTCTCAATCTAAAACATGTTTTCACTGTTCTCCGGGTAACAACAGGCTTTGCATTGTTCACAAGTACAAGTACGTTTTGAAAGTGCCTGCCCTTTTAAAACAGTTTCAATGGACCAGATATGTGTTTAACAGACGGATATAATTTATGTGTCTGTGGGGGACACATATCGAGGAGTTCCCCTTTAAATATTCACTTCTTCTCATGTGAACAACCCTCGTAAATACATTTACTATGCTTTGAATAGTCTAGCTCTTTTGCTGTGTATCACGGTCATAGCAGATAAACTTAAGCCTTATAATGTCTCTGGTCAGGTCAGCACAACTACCTGTGTGCCGGAAGAAACGACTGCATCATCGACAAGATCCGAAGGAAAAACTGCCCGGCCTGTCGAGTACGGAAGTGCCTCCAAGCTGGCATGAATCTGGGAGGTACGGACACCCTTTTACTCCACATTAGTTCTGTCATGTGCCTCAGATCTGACATTTGAGTCAGCTTGTGTGAACTTCTCTCCGCTAACAAGAAACGAAAGATATGAAGGAGGGCTTGTTTGAATCATGCCCCTGTGAGCGCGCACAAAACAGCCAAACCATGTCTGTGTTGAATCAATATGCATGGTGTAATTCATAATCCATGGAGTAACCATTGTATTATTTAGCAAAACATTGCATACACGTTGACGGATGTTACTTAAATGAAGGAAAGTGTGAAAATGACAAAAAGCTACATTTCAGCACCTTAGCCACAATCTGTGGGGTCACAGTCAGGTTCCATCTATCTATGTGCTGGGAAGAAACATCTGTTTTGTGTAAATAACAGCAACATACAGTACACAGGAAGCAGTCGTCTCCTGTAAACAGTGACGGTAGTGTCAGTTTACTGTGGCTGTGGAAACATGGTCTTGATTTTGTTTGTTCTCTTGAACATCGTCAACAGCATCATCATAGACTAAACTCATCTAGTATTATTTAATGAAGTTATGTTTGGCAAAAAATGATGTGCAAGTTGAGGGCCAGCAGCAGTCATGGGTTAGATATATTATAAATAGGAAAACAAAATAAAAGCCAGCTGTTCACAGAAAATAAATATGTGTGAAATGCAATAATAGCCTAAAGCATAATAGTGTTGCTGCTGTCATTGAACTGGCGCAGGATAAATTGTGTTTCTATTAGGAGCAATTTGTGTGTCTGCTTGGTCATGGGATTGCTTTTCAGCAATGACAAATGACGGCGTTACAGCTTCATATAAATGGCAGAATAATGATATCAGGCTGTCATGAGTGTTTCTGGGAATCATGAATTTGCTGTCTTGACACCGATAGTGTTACTCTGATGTAAAACTCTTGTCGAAGTTACATTTAGACACTTAGTTGTGGGCTAGTGGTCCTCGTATGTGTTTGTGCATGAGATAGTTGTCTCTAATTCCTTGTCTTGGCAAGCTTTTCTTGTTTTGAAATACATGTGTTCACAAATATTCACTATAATTTATAACAAGCAGAAACAATGTATCATCAATGTTGAACCACTTTTTAATGTGGTTTAAGATGGACAGTTTCCAAGTCCTGCTTCACATCCTACTATTCATCCTGACATGCTTTTCCACTTTAACATTACAACTTCCTTTGCCAGAGAGAAAACAGATTTCCTTTAAAAAAAGTGAGCACAGCATAATTTCTTTTAATTAATCCTACTGTTGTGTGACTTAAAAAACGAGTTGGACAATGTCACGACCAGATGGATAGCAGAAACAGCAAGACAATTATTCATACAAAGAACATCATTAGGATTTAATAATCCCCATCAGGATAATTTGCAGTTAGGTCATAATATAAAAAAATAATTCCTTGTCATAAACAGGTACTCAGCTCATCTCCATCTAAACAATACTTTTAATCAATACAAATAACAACAAACTCTTCTTCCCCACAGCGCGTAAGTCTAAGAAGCTAGGCAAGCTGAAGACTGTTAGCGAAGACCTACAAGGCCCAAAGGACGGTCAAACGCCCCCTGCTGGCGGTGGAGGGGCATACCTTTCATCGGAGAAGGAGCTGAACACCAGTGCGGCCAATGCACTGGTTCCCCATGCTCCTGGGGTGGTCACGGCATTCCTGCCACCCTCCATATGCAGCGT
Source organism: Typhlichthys subterraneus (assembly GCA_027564835.1). Classification (NCBI taxonomy): domain Eukaryota; kingdom Metazoa; phylum Chordata; class Actinopteri; order Percopsiformes; family Amblyopsidae; genus Typhlichthys; species Typhlichthys subterraneus. Next base: position 6,979 of record JAODUH010016386.1, on the reverse strand, counting down.
GCTGGAGCTGATCGAGCCCGAGGAGGTCTTCTCGGGCTATGACAACACTCAGCCCGACACCACCAACCACCTGTTGTCCAGCCTCAACCGGCTGGCCGGAAAGCAGATGGTGCGCATGGTCAAATGGGCCAAAGTACTTCCAGGTTAGTGGCCACAGCAGCTGTAAGCCCCGGGTTTAAACGCTGATTACCAGGGGATTTGGCACACAGGGGCCCGTTAAAAGTGAAGGGGGTCATGGAATTACCTGCAGATTAGTTGGCCAACCATAGCGCTTGATGACATCATGCACATTCACTGTGACACAAAACAAAACATAAATATCACAATATTTGGCTCCTAAGTGCTTAACACCGAAACACACTCCCTCTAATATGTCAAATGATCACCCAGCCCCTGACACTTATTATATATATTTATATTTTACACATTTATTATTATTTCTTTATATTTTATTTAACCAGGCAATTAAGGTAAGAACATGTTCTTATTTGCAACCGTGGCATGGATATTGAGGAGGTGTCATCTTTAGAGACTGGAGGACACAAGGGGAAAAAAAGTGGTACGACAATAAATAAACATGGACAAACAGCTGAGTTTGAGTTTGTTATAAGAGCAAATATAATCAAGATTAGGCCTACTATTGCAATGCAAATCAAACTCTCTTACTGTACAAGTACAGTGCATCTCTGATATCAGATGTGAATGTCTGTTAGATTAATTTCCCGCTGCGTATAACATGAGAGCGCTAAACAAGTTTCATGAAGTGTAGTGTGTCACATTTAGAATTTTGCCGTAAAGGTGGAACTTTGAGGGTGTTTAGTTTGCTGTATTGCAAATATTTGATACCTCAATGGTGTCTGCTTGCTGTATCCGGGTATAAATCGAAGGACAGGCAAACAGAAGGGTCAAAATCAGTGCTTTGGACTGTCAAAAAGCCTGCAATAGTCTCACATTTGGACATATTAACATAATGGTAATTCAATTATCTTAAATACAAGATGGCCAGACTGATGTTTTAGCACTTTCTACACTGGAAGATGGGAACACAATGTATGCTGTATACTGTAGTGTAAAATACATATTTGGAAATAAATCGGTAGTCTTCTATATCTTACATTCAATCAATGCTTTATACAGTAACCTCTTTTTCTTTCCAAAATTATACACTACTCTCACATCTCAAGGAACTTATTGGGGCCTCAGAGGTTCATGTTTTAATAATCCATAAGATTTTGAACATACACACATTACTTCAATATTATGGCTGCAACATAATGGCTAGCAATGTTGCACAGACTTTATATACACAGTCTTCATACAATAACTTATCCCAAAAATATAAATTCATATGTGACACATGGTTTGGCAGATTGACATGCATGAGCTAAAATAGTGCCCAAGCCTTGAGAAGCCACTTGAGTGCCCTGGGTTGAGTCTGTATGCACGGGGAGAACTTTGTGCATTGGGAGGACTTTCTTGCCAGGTTTTGATTGAGAATTTGGCAGGTTTCCTATTGGACTCTATTTATGGAGCTCCATAGACAACAAGCCAATTATTGGAAGCCTTGGGGAATTTGCGTGAAACAGGAACACGTGAATTCTCCGGGGTTGTTATCATGTCCAAACAAATATTGGCACATCGTCATATCATACATATACACAAGAGACATAATCTTGACTAGATTTACACACACTTAGGCAGCCACACATACTGTGCAATGTGGCGTCGAGTGAAAAACTCACAGGTTGTTTAAGCTCAGCTGTAAACCAAATTCTAGACTGTTCTGTCCCACCACAGTATAATAGTGTTCTCATCGCCCATCCCTTGTGTGTGTGTGTGCTAGGTTTCAGGGGTCTGCCCATTGAGGACCAGATCACTCTGATCCAGTACTCCTGGATGTGTCTGTCATCCTTCAGCCTCAGTTGGCGCTCCTACAAACACACCAACGGACAGATGCTCTATTTCGCCCCTGACCTCATCTTTAACGAGTAAGTCTACACCGCCCTGCCTCATGCATGTGCATGTGCTTGTGCATGTGCATGTGCTTGTGCATGTGCTTGTGCATGTGCTTGTGCATGCCCTGCCATCTGGTGTCACCAGGGAGCAATGCATTGTTTCCTGACTCGGTTAGCCTGCATACCAACGTATTAGAATTTGATTCTATTAATATGCAGTACGGAGAACTCACGTCCTGGCTGCCAAGCCACTAACTAACTACAAACATGTATGTTCTGTCTTAAACAAAAAAAAAAAATTAATAATTTGTATGCATAACTGAGCAATTCTGTTTTATGAAGTTATCAATTGTCTGGTCAGTTAGACTGAACAATAAGGTCAGCAGGACAGTTCTTGTTTAGTAACATTTTAATGCAATATCCTGAGAATATAAAAAAGTCCATTTGGTTAGCGGATATTGAGAAGTAGATTTTCCCAGTGTCCTGTGTTTAACATTTCTTCACCTCCATAAAGCTAACAAGCAGCATTATGGTAATTATGTTTCTTTCAGGGAGCCGGAACGTTCTTAAAACTCAGTCTTTGTCTTGCAGCCTATTTTCCAGTAAGGAAATGCTTTTCCCCCTTGCTTTTATTAACCTCTGGATGGCTCTTTAATCGTGTTGTGCACAGCTGATCAAAGCCTAAAAACGGAAGTCAATGGGCCGCTTGATCCACTCCTTATATGTTTGAGTGGAGGTGCGCGTGCGTGTGCACGTGTGCAGGCATCAATGCGAGTTGAAACTGTGTTTTATGGCTGATAAAGAATAAAGCGGTATAGAGTTTAGCACGGGGGGAGCAGTATTGTTTTAGACAGCTGAGGGGATGGACGTCATGTAATGTCTTATAGCCCTGCATCCCATGCCCGGGTTCCGGGGTTGGAGTCCGGTGCAGGACGGTGCTGTCCAAGCAGGACTGGTTACATAAAGGCTTGGTAGTGTACGTCATCACGCGCTCTTCTCAAATCAGAAGAGCCAGCTGCTGTAAATGAACGTGCGCTTATCAATAGATTAGCACACGGCGGCGTTGCAGCGTGGAGATGAACTGATGCATGCAGTGACGACCGTTGCCGCGCAACGCGACAGCCACAGCCGGCCTGTCCTGGTGATAGATGGCTGCGCTATTCAGCTTGACAGTGCCTCTGCCTCAACGTAGCAGTGGCCTGGATGTCACTCACATGGCTCAGTGCTCTGTCAGGACTGGCTGCTTGTCACTGGCGACCCCCCCCCCCATTCCCCCAAGTGGCCCTTTTGGCCCGATAGCAAGTCGAGCGCAACCCCAGCGCAAACCATACAGGTCTGACTGTGATTATTATAAACACGTGTCTATGCATTATACACGTGTCTTTCACTTTCAGTACTCAGAAAGGACTGAATATTCATATAGTGAATCATTTACCAGGTCTAGTCCGCCACAGTCTTTTGGGGGTATGGCAGACGTCAGTGTATAGTTGTTTCCATGGTAACATAGTGCTTATTGACTCAGGGCATTAAGGCATTCATTGAATAGAATCCACTCGCTCAACGCGAAGAGCCCAAATTACTCACTGATAGAGTGAATGGTGAAAAGACAGATGTGCATTCTACGTCAAACACAGAATAAGCCTGCATAGTCTGTGTCATTTAGTATTTTAGTCTTTAATGTGTGCCCAATGGCAGCGATTGAAAAACAAAACCTACAAAGGTCTTTTCCAGAAAGTTCTTGACCAAGAGTAGACAGTTGACTGTGATTTTGCTTTGTCCAAAGCTTTCAAGATATAAAGTGTAGACAAACACACACACACACACACACACAATTTTGCTAATTGAACTGCCTCGGAAAGACGAGCCCCAACCAATTTGAATACACCAAAATATTCCACACAGGGTATACTTCTTTGAGAGAATATTGGTGGCTATTCCCAGCAGCCAAAAGGGAACTGCACTGAATCTCTTCTACCTTTGCTTTTAAGTCCCCCGCTCCATATTGCTTCCTGAATCTTTAACCATAGCAACAGCGCAGGAGAGAGCCAGAAAGACACAGGAAGAGGATGGGGGAGGGAGAGAGAAGGAGAGAGAGAGGTTTATTTCTCCTCCTAAACCAGCAGCTCATTTTGGGCAGTGATTCAGCAAAATTGATTTCAGGAAAAAAAAAAAGTTTTAAAAAAAGAGAGAGAAAAAAACGTGGAGTCTTAAAGCTCTAGCAAGTTGTACCAAATTATGTTATGCTGCACTTTGCAAAACAGCTCACATACTGTACACGTCTCTTCTCAGTGGGAAACAGGGTTATTCATCTCTCTAAAGCAAATTATGCTGTCACTGTCAATCCGTTACTTCGTCGAGCAGACAGACAGACACGACTGTACTCTATTTGCTGTTATTTTCTTTTTGTTTTACTTCTTGCTTTGACGTTAAGCTCTAATCTTCCATCAGCTGCTGTCTAGTAAATGTTTACACATTAAAGTCTGCATTAAAGTCTCCATGCCCCGCCACCAATGTTACAAAGGCATTTTGTTGTATCGCGTGTTGAAATACTGTTTCTTTACTGTCAAGCCACACTGCCTGCATTTGATTATTACACACCACACAGGACGAGGATATACAGCCCAGAGGTGGCATCTAAACGCAGTGATTCCTCTCGATCTGTGGCATCTGCAGAACACAGTTAAACGTGTCCGACTTGTGTCCCCCTCATGCTTTGGTTTCTACTCTTATGAAAAATGGGATTGTTTCACTGATAAAAAAATATTTGTGTGTGTGTATGACACATAGTGTACGGCCTATGCATGAATGCATGCTTATGCATGACTCAAACAGTATTCTTTATGTAAAACATCACATTTACTGTACATCCCAGTTCCTTGGCTGCGGAGGTCCTTTATATTCTCTCTCTTACTCTGCCACGGCCTCAGTGAAGCGGTGCATGTGTGTTGTGCTATAGTACGCAGTGCTCTGCAATCTGGGGGGAATTTTCATATTTTGCTCCAAGCCCACATCTGCTGGCCAAATCTGCTGGTACTGTATAGCGTGTGGAAACAGTGTTTCACCTGGCCCATCTACCGTGGTGTGAATGGGAGGAGTGGGTGGATGAATGCATTCTTTTAATTGGGTCCGTCTAAATAAGTACATATGAAACGTGAACGTGTCAACGTGACATTGGACACTGAAACTGAATTCAGTGATTTAAAACATTAGTATTTATTCAGAATTTAGCCCATTCTGTTGTATTCTTTTCTAGAAGTATCTAGATCATATTAATCTAGCTACTGTACCATTAGATATTTTAATGTTGCATAATAAATAAAGAATAGGAAGTTACCTAGTCGAGTCACCTGGCCATTATATTTAATGGCCATAGACTACTATATGCTTATTTTATAGATTGTTTAAAACAATGTAATGTTACAATATAGAATTACATATTATGTCTTCAGCCATATCTGCCACCCGCACTAGACCAGAAAGGCAGCGATATGAACTGACGCGGTGAGCTTCACGGAACGTCCTAATGCTTGTTTGCTTTGTCTCCAGGGAGCGCATGCAGAAGTCGGCCATGTACGACCTGTGTCTGGGTATGAGGCAGGTGAGCCAGGAGTTCGTACGGCTACAGCTCACCTATGACGAGTTCCTCTCTATGAAGGTTCTGCTGCTTCTCAGCACAGGTACAGTACGCTGCAGGCTCCCTCTGTGTGTCCACGGATGTTGGAAGGGAGAGTTGTAGCTACAGCACAGTAGTTGCTATTCTGAAGCAATGCTTTCTGAATTGCTTGCTTCCTGAGGCTTCTTTTTGTGGAGAGAAGGTGCTAGATTGACGTGGTTAGAAGCCCTTGAAAAACCTGTCCGGCATTACTAGTTCTTCTGATTGAAATTCCATTCAAATGTAGATCATGTCAGCATCCAGAGGAGCGTACAGTACAGTGAGCTGAAATAAGACTAAGATTAAATTCCTATCACGGATATTACAGCAAGCAAGGAATGGTACGGACTGCAGTGGCCACAGCCAAGAGTCACAGCCACAGCACCTTGGCAGCAGATCACATATTCCTGTGTACTTAGAATAGACATGTATAAGACAGAAATATGTAGAACATCTGCAGTAGAATCAAGTACAACTACGGACTAAGAAGGTTTACATGTTAAAATACAATTTCTGACCGGCATTCAGTTATTATTATTATTATAATTATTATCTTTTTGATTCACATGTGGACTTAACTTCCTACTTTGTATCCTATTTAAAACATATAATAAATACATTATTCATACAACATGGTTGGATGAATCATACAAAATGTGTTGCTAAAGTAACGTGGCTTACTGTGTACTGTACGTACAGTACGTAGGTGTCTAAACACAATCGTGATATGACCTTTGGCCAGCGGGGAATGTCTGCTTCTGCACTAGCCTTGACGTCACTGGGGGCTAGGAGCTGACAGCAGGGGCTAACAGCGCTACCTGTGTAAGAAACAGGTGCAGGAAGGCAGCGAGAGAGAGAGAGAGAGAGAGAGAGAGAGAGAGAGAGAGAGAGAGAGAGAGAGAGTAGATAAATTTGTGAGAGGGAGAGAGAGAGAGAGAGACAGAGAGGTTAGATTTAAAGAGAGAGAGAGGAAGATTTAGAGAGAGAGAAGAGAGATAATTAGAGAGAGATTTAGAGAGAGAGAGAGACAGAGGAGAGAGAAAATTAGAGAGTGAGATTTAGAGAGAGAGGAGAGAAAATTAGAGAGAGGGAGATTTAGAGAGAGAGAGACAGAGGAGAGATTTAAAGAGAGAGAGAGGGAGAGGGAGTCCTTCTCTTGCTACGGCCTCCGTCTCTCCTCCTGCCTGCTCCTCTGGAGCTTTTCCAGAGATCCCTGCTGTAGTTAATAAAGGCCAGTCAAGGAGCAGGCAGCGCTCCAAGACCTATTTCTCTCCGCTTCCTTCAAACACAGGCTGGAATTTTAAAGGGAAGTGAGCGAGTGAAAAGAGGCAGGGATGTCGGGAGGGGGTGTGTGTGTGTGTGTGTGTGTGTG
>JAODUH010016376.1:0-26957 GCA_027564835.1 Typhlichthys subterraneus | reverse complement strand
AAAACCAAAGGTTGTAAAAGTTTGCCAGGCATGTGGAGAATTAATTACAACTGTTTTGGTTTGTCTATGTCAATCAAAGAAAAAGTTATTGATTTTCAATTATAAATGGCTATTGGCGAATGTCTGTTGAATGTTGAATGTGAGAATATAAAACCAACTTTACCTCCATTCTTTATCAGGCCATTAACCCGGTTAAATGAACGATGCACATGCATTTTCCCAATAATACAAGGTGTTATGTAGCTTTCGTTTATTGTATAGAGTTTCAACTCCTAGACCCCAGAATAATTAGGCTAAGCATTATTCTGCACGACTATCTCTTGGTTTTCAATTAGCTCTCACACTTACCCTTCTGGAGTAAACGGAGTAAAGGTTGCAGCAACCAGCCCTGTCAGCTTTTTACCAAGAGCAGAAGCCATGACTGAAGAGAGATAAGTTTGGAAGATGAGGTACACACTTTAGTGATTGGTTAGAATGCATTTCTGTGATTTTGCTCGAGTTACAGTTCTTAAAAAGCCTATATGGTGTATAGGCTACATTATATCAAACAAATCATCCCTATAATAACCCTTTAGTAGCTTTTTGGTGTTAATCAGATGTGCATAGCATATTGTATTTGTAAAAAATATATACATATAAACTCTGACTCTAGAGCGAAAGACACGCGGTGGGTCATAGTTAGTACCTGGAAGTAAGACGTCTTCTGTCTTAATAGAGTGTTGACATCAAGTTGTTCTTGGGCTAGTAAATCATGCTTTTTGGGACTGCGTGTTTTATTCAACTCTGGTAGAACTGTATGGACAACCTGCATGTCATGTGAGCTTGTCAACTGACTGGACAAAGCTACATGGGAAATGAAGTCTTACAGGACGACGAAATACATGTAAAAAAAATTGAAAATAATTTTAGATTATTATACACGGGCACTGAATATGAAACGTGCTTTTTTTAAATTTTATTTTAATTCAACTTTATTTTTTATGTTTTGTATTTACATCTGTCCAAACAGTGTTCATTTAATGCAGGAGGGTAGGCGGTACCGGAAACGTATTGGTGTTGTGCCGAATGTGTTGCGGCTGCCAGATTACACATGTACCGTATGGTTATGCTCCATATATTTCAATGCTGCTGGAATAATTTCAGCACAACACCGGATGCGGATGTTGTTGAGTGTTGACGTTCTCTCAGGAGCATCATCAGCATACGCGTGAAGCTACGAATATCTTTAAACATCAACTCACACAAGGTGGACAAATTAGTTCTCCACATTAAACGAAAGACAATATACTGATACCGTGGACGAGTTTTCCTTTGCAGAAATGGAAACGTTTTGCTGTCGCACTCTTGAACCGCTATCATGGACATTTACAGTAGGACCTTGCCACCAGTTCACAGTACGGTGCGGTAGCTGCTAACTAGCTTGGTCTTCCCAAGTGCTAGCTTGGCGTTCATAAGAAATACGAAGATCTGTCAACGGAGGACATTTTTTGAACGGAATGTTATCTTATCTCCACGTCTGACGCATGAAGTCACACCAGGAAAGCCTAGCACGAAGAAGAACGATGTGGTTTTTAGTTGGACTGATCATTAAATGGGTATTATAATGGTACAGATGGTAGACTATATAATTCTGATTCCAAACAAACTGGGGAGGACGTTTTGACTCTATGATTCTCAATTATATATTTGAAATGCCGTTAATGACATGTATCTCGTTTCCTAGATGTGTGCTATTTAGTTTGCCAACGTGTCAGTTATCTAGACAGTAGGTCCGGGTGACAGGTAGCAAAGTAAACAGGTGCGACAAGCAAGCCTGCCCCCAAAGGACCCAGAGGAAGCTAATACATTTTTAGGTTTGCATATTTCTCCAACCGAATTTGGATATTTGCACATTATGTACATGTCTATATGTTATACAATCTGCGCGTACATCGAAAACCATAAGTTAGGCACCGATATGCAGGCTTGTGTGAATAATGTTATTTCTAAGCATAGGCCAATTGGTACCTCCTTTTGATTGTTCTCCTTGTTAGTGTTGGCCAGTGTAGTGGAAATGGATAGTTGGGCACTCATTGACTGACAAACCGCTAAAGTTATTTCCCTGCGCCCTTGCTCACCTGCAACAATGCCATCCATATTGTTGCTCTCACTGCTTTTGGGAATACAGTGCAGTCATGTACATTCAATGTCTCGGGAGGAAAAAAACCGTCTGAGGTGAGTTAAGTTAAATGAGAATCAGAATTGTTTGTTGGGAGACCAAGAAACAAAAGCAAATATAAACTAAAATGTAATTTTTTTTTGTCTATGCTTTACCATTTGAAAGGAACCAAGTGGTTGAAATGTTTGACCATGCTTACCAGAATTACATGGTGAGTCTTACTTAATCACCTTTTGCAGAAATAATTAAAAAATAGTAGCTGCAAATATTTATATTTGTACTCTGCATGATTCTAGTTGGAAGACAAAGCGAATACAAATCACAGGCGCATTGTGTGAAATAGTATATTTTTTGTTGTGTGTATGTGTGTGGCCTAGGACCATGCATACCCAGCAGATGAGCTGATGCCTCTTACGTGCAGGGGAAGGGTACGTGGGCTTGAGCCCAGCAGAGGAGATGTGGATGACGCACTGGGCAAGTGAGTAGCACCTGTCTACCATGTGGCTGTCTTTGAGGACATGTGAGGAACACAACTCTAAAGAAAGCAGTGAACGTCTGGTATAGTGAATGCTTTTTTTTATTGTTGTAGGTTCTCTCTTACTCTCATAGACACACTGGACACTCTAGTGGTAAGTACATCATGTATTCTTATTGGCATTTTATTTATGATTATTTATTATTATTATTATTATTTATTTTAAGTAATTTCAGAATGTGATCATAGTTATGTGTGCATACCTAGTGTAGCCTGCATGTGGAAAAATGCACAGTAGTTGTGAGTAAAATATTGGAATTGAGTACTGTTATTGTCCATGTTGTTGTGATGCATCATACATATCTGACATAAGAGAATGGGACCGATAAATCTCAATATTGCTATTCACAATGTTTGCCATCGTTTCAGTTTTGTTGCAAAATCTGCTGAAATGATTTACAGCATTCAGACAGAATCTTTTTATAGCCTACTATTTCATTGCTACGCATCTTTCAAAATGGCTGATGTTCCTACTGAACTATCACTACGTCTTTCAACCTTTTTTCTTCTATACAAACACACTGCTCACCAGTTATCCCAGGTAGCTTATTATGACAAGGAAATTGGGCTCATGGGAAATGTATTTCTTTTCTCCCGGAACTATTGCTTCTGCCAAACTACCATAGTGCTTTTTAAAAACAGTCTGCAGACTTCTTCCCCTTGTAAAGCTTAACACTTTTTTAGTTGTTGTACTTTGGTCTGATGATTTGGTTGAGATGTACAAAATTAAAGTTGTTAAAATGTGACTAAACTCTCTTTTTAACTACTGGTTAAACAACAGTTTTTTGCTATTTAAATGTGGCATTGGCTCATTTGAAATAAGTTACAATAAATACATAGTGTTACTGTACATAATGATTGTGATTCTGGCGTTAAGAAATACTGTGTAGTCGGTCAACCCCTAACCCTCTTGTGTCAGTGGGGCAGGGGCTCTAGCAGTAGGGGGCCGTGCAAAGCAAGTCTAAACTGCCTTGTTGTTTATGCTGTTTCTGGTTGCCTCCTACAGTTGCTGGGTGCACTAGAATGAGGAGTTTAGTTGCTCTTTTTTTATTTTTCTAGATGCTTCAGTCTAATTTGCATGCTTGCACACATGTTCTCCTTCTCTCAGCTTCTGAACAAGACAACAGAGTTTGAGGATGCTGTAAGGAGGGTCCTGTCAGATGTACGGCTTGACAATGACATTGTGGTATCAGTGTTCGAAACCAACATTCGTGTCTTGGGGTGAGAATGGTCTATCAACCTACCATGAATCTAAACATGCTTTAGTTATTTTGTTTTTACAAAACTTTTAGTAGTTCGGTGATCAAATTGGTGATGAATTTCAGGATAATCTAGTGGTCTGGGTGTTTGACTCCCAGCTAGGAGATAATAGGTTCGTACCCCGGCGCTGACCAACCTGTGAGCATCCTTGTCCAAGATGCCTAGCCTTGCTCCGTGTGATACTTGTAATAGATCCTTTACTATCTGTGTGTCTTCAGGGGTCTGCTGGGAGGACATTCCATGGCAATAATGCTGAAGGAGGGTGGACATCACATGCTATGGTACCAGGATGAGCTCCTGCATATGGCCAGAGATCTGGGCCTCCGACTGCTGCCTGCCTTTAACACCAGCAGTGGCTTGCCTTACCCCAGGGTAAGCCACATTACACATTGTACAGTGTGTCTATGAGGCGCAGTTAAACTAACACGTAACAATGTACAGTGAAGCACATGCTGTACTAGACATGTACACATATTTGGTAAGAGAATGCCCATAGCAAGTGGGCCACATCACTCTCAGATCATGAAGCATAATAACATATCCTGGGTCAGTTATCTGCTTGCAGCTGTCACAGCTATCAGAATCAACCCTTTCTGGTTGACTCATTTTATGCATTAACCCTTTAATGTTCCAGCAATACCAGAGTCTAAAAACAGGCTTTGAATGTATTTGATGTTCAGGTGAATTTGAAGTACGGTGTCAGGGGTCCTGCGACCAGGACGGGCACAGAAACGGACACCTGCACTGCATGTGCAGGAACCATTATTCTGGAGTTTGCTGCGTTAAGTCGCTTCACTGGAGACCCTATCTTTGAGGTAAACATTTAAATAATTATTAAACCAGGAAGTCTCTTGAGATTTAAATCTTTTTTTTCAATGGAGACGTGTATTATCCATTAATGCAGCCATGAGCCATGACATGATGCTTTTGAATCAAGTTAAGGTTTAAACAGACATTTAAATATTTGGGTGAATATTGTCATGACTGACCATTCTAGACCGTGTCAGTGCTAGTATTCCTGTACTAAATGATTAACCCATGTAAGGCTTTTGTTTGAGGAAACGGAACGTTTCCCCTAGTTGATAGATGATAATAATAGGACGTTATTTCATAGCATCAGTTTGACTGTATTGATTGGCTAGTCAGTGACTCACCCTCACACATGCAATCACACGCACACATACACGCACCTGCAGGCTCACGCACGGAGGGCCCTGGACTTCCTGTGGGAGAAGAGGCAAAGGAACAGCAACCTGGTGGGAACCACCATCAACATCCACTCTGGCGAGTGGGTCCGCAGAGGTGAGGTGGGCTGGGGGATGGAGGGGGTAGAGAACGTGGGGAGGGTGAGAGAAGAGAGTGCTAGGGCAACCTTTCTCAAGCCATTCGGACCCATAGCCCCAAGAATGAGCCATGGAGCTATTTTTGTGTTTTTTGCGTCTCACCCAGACAGTGGCGTCGGAGCAGGGATTGACTCTTACTACGAATACCTACTAAAAGCTTACGTCCTCTTGGGAGATGACCTCTTTCTGCAGCGCTTCAATATTGTGAGTGAATACTCTCTAGTTCTACATACGCACCTGGCCTTGCACACGGCTGCTTTATTTGTACATCATATCCTTTTGTTGTTCTGTTTAAAGCTCTTTCATGTCATCTGCATTTTATTTAGTCGCTAAATATATGACATTTTCCTAGTACACAATATACTTACTACAGTATTCTATGTCTTATAAACTCTGTATATCCCAACTTGAACCATATGGCCACTGTGTAACATTGTTTTTGTTTTACTCGCTGTATGCAGCACTATGCATCTATAATGAAGTATATTAGCCAGCCTCCTCTGCTGCTGGATGTCCACATCCATAAACCTCTGCTTCCTGCTCGAACCTGGATGGACTCGCTTCTCGCCTTCTTTCCTGGACTGCAGGTCAAGATATGAGCATCAAATTGCATAGCTAGCTGCATACTGCTGAACTTAATTTTAACATTGCTTGTTATAGAGTGACATTGCTCAGTTATGACTACCATACATTCTGTATTTTATGACAATCCTTGGTTGAGAAACAACCTAAAATAACAGCCTAATAGAAAATGCCTTAAGAATAGGAATTAAGTTGACAACCATTCTTGAAATTGCGTGGGTACACGGACGGTTTTCCAAGGTGCTGTGAGCTGAAGGGAGCTGAATACATCCTGAATCCATTGTATATTGTTACAATAGGTTCACTATCACTATACACTTAAGGCGTACTCACACTTGGCGCAGTTTAACCGTGCCTGAGCTCGTTTGACCCCAAAGTGCGGTCCATTTGACTAGTGTGATCGCGCCGCACCAAGAACTATTTACTTACTCGTGGGTATCAATGAACCACGTGAGCTGTGTGGGCAAAAACGGAAAAAACTGCGTGGTCAGTATCCGAAGGTACCGGATGCTGGTAGCTCGTCGGACAACAAGGACATATTCCACTGGAACGATTATGTGGACAAAATAATTGTCCTGACACCAAAATTGTTAGCCAACCTAATGTTTTGGAGTAAGCGTGCCCTGGCCCTGAATGTCAACTGCAGTGTGAGTGCAGGCTAGAGGGGGAGTGGGGTTTAGTGTGAGTACGCCCTTAATATAGTTTTACAATTATGGCATGTTATACAAATCCTAAACTACAGAAATGGCTTATGAATTGTTACCGTCCCTTAGTTTCAGGCCTTTTATGTACAGCTTTTTCAGACAAATATGTGTGCCATCCTTGCTCTAGGTGTTGAAGGGAGATATCCGCCCTGCAATTGAGACCCATGAGATGCTTTATCAGGTTACCAAAAAACACAACTTCCTCCCTGAGGTAAGCTGTCTCTTTGTCAAGAGTCCTTTGCCAGCTGTCTTGACACGCCCTAGGCTGTAACACTCAATGCCACGGTGAATGAGTTTGGACGCTCACGCCTCCATATGTTACTTGCAACAAAGCCATTTGGGAAGTGTTTTGGCTTACATGCCATGCTTCTCACCTGCATTATAGGTTCTATGTGTTAGGTTAATTTGGTTCATCGTGTTCAATTATAAGACGTGGTGTGGAATAATAACCCTCTGCATTTTCTGTACACTTCTAGGCTTTCACAACTGATTTCAGGGTACACTGGGCCCAACACCCCCTGAGGCCCGAGTTTGCAGAAAGCACCTATTTCCTCTACAAGGTAATTTATTTGTGATACATTACCTAATGCAGTCTTCTCATTGCAGTAGTTTATAGGACACAGAAGGTATGTTATGATATACATGACTGAGTAATATGACATGCACAAACAAGGTTTATTATTATTATTATTATTGTTGTTGTTCAGGCCTTGTCTATCTGTGGTCTGCAATATATGGTCTGCTGTAGTTGTCCCTTAACTATAAGCACTGCTTGTACACCAGGCTACAGGTGACCCTTATTACCTGGAGGTAGGTCGCACAGTTCTGGACAACCTCAATCGCTTTGCACGTGTCCCCTGCGGCTTTGCTGCCATGAAGGATGTACGAACTGGCAGCCACGAGGACCGGTAAGAACAGCCAAATGGACACAGCTATTGAAGAGCACATTTGAATGAATGCTATTTAACAGTGAAGCTAGTAGCTACAGTATCAGGGTACAGGACATGGCAGGTGTTGAAAGGTGTAATACCTTATCAGAATCGTTTAATTTGTTTTGGCTGTATTGTGTGAGCGGTTGTTGGACAAATCAAAGGTTTCGGTGTTACTTTTGTTGCCCATCAACTATACGCCTGTCCTGTATTTCCTCCAGAATGGACTCATTCTTCCTGGCGGAGATGTTTAAGTACTTGTTCCTCCTGTTTGCGGATTCCGAAGATCTTTTATTTGATGTGGAGGACTACATCTTTACGACAGAGGCTCACCTACTGCCCTTGTCTCTCTCTATGGCCCCACACGCTGCTCAGATGAACGCAACGGTTAGGAATGTAAATGTGACTAAACAACATTACGGATATACAGAAATGCACAGCGTCCCCTCCAGCAGGGTACCTTCCATTCAGAATGACTCTCTAACTGACAATACCCTTGCTTTCCTCTTATCCCTTAGTCAGAGGAAGAGATGGATGACTCTAACTTTGACTGGACCTGTCCCAACACCCGCTTGCTGTTCCCCGACCCTGCCTACCCGCGGAACCTGCGAGAACCCATCCGCAGCGCGGTGGACAAGAGCTGTCCCCGCCCCGCTCCTTATCGGTACGTAGAAACACAGCGACCCAGGCCTAAGAACGTGTAACCCGCACATCAAGTCGTCATCCTGCTCAGCAGATGTGAGACACCGAGTGTGTGTGTGTGTGTGTGTGTCTAGTCTGAAACACGTTTCTGCCGTTCCAGTCACATTCTGTATGAGTTCCATTGCTACTGCTCTATCTGTTTTCTTCAAATGCATCTCCGCTCGCTGAATCTCCCCCCACCTGTCGTCTCTCCATGCCTACAGGGAGCCCGGTATGGGCAGTCCTCCCCTGAGGGCCCAGGATTTCATGGCAAACAACCCAGAACATCTGGAGCTGCTGCGGAGAATGGGCGTGAGCTTGATCCACCTGAAGGATGGCAGGGTGCAGCTGGTGCAGCACGCCACCCAGGTATAGCCAAGTAACACACAACAACAACAACAACTTGGTTCCGTATGGTATGGGCCAGCAGCCAGCAGATGGCACTAGTGAGTTCCCTTTTCCGGCTGCTGGAAGTGCTGTAACAGTGTACGGTTGGAGCAAACACTTGGAGAGAGGATGTTGACTCTCTGGGTCTGGTTTGTCCAGCTCTTCAAACTCTCATTGTTCCCTGCGCTTGAGTCACTGTATCTATGTGTCTGTGTCTCCTCCACCTCTCAACCACGGCCAGGCGGTGAGTGCGGTGGCGGCAGAAGACGGCATGCGTTTCATGCAGGAGATGATGGAGCTGTCCAGCCAGCAGCAGAAAGAGCAGCTTCCTCCCCGGGCCATCCAGATCGTGTCGCACCCGTTTTTTGGCAGAGTGGTACTCACCGCTGGCCCGGCGCAGTTTGGCACGGACCTCTCCAAGAGCGCCACGGGGGTAAGCAGGTTTTATAGTACGCCAAGCTGCGACATTTTATATGAGTCAGTTGTTTGTTTTTCCCTAAATCAGGCACTGACGTACCCTTTTAAACATTTTCTTTAAGTGAAGCCACACTATGTTTTAATTAACTGTAATGATGGAATTCTAGAATGGAAAATGAGTGTTGCACACCTGCCAACTTTTGGCTGTGGAAAGCGTTTTCCATGTTATTGTATTTCAAATGTACTAAAAGGGTTCCAATGTCAACATGTTAAATTTCACATTATCACAGTCAATATCAAGTGCAAACACTTTGTATGGCTGTTTAAAAGTGTCCTCTGTGCCTCCATAGCTTGTCTGTATTTAGCATAGTTAGCATGTTTTTTTTTCCCCCGACCGTGCTCTACACTAGTCGATTCGACATCTACGAAAGGCAAGGTTTGCTGATGTGGCTAGCGGTTATAAAAAGAGGAGTTTGAAGTGCATTTCTTTTTCTTTGAAGCCGTTTCATCCATTTTTCATTTTTAGTGGCAAGCGGAACAGTGGTGAGTGACTCATGTCAGGCAGGGTAGTTGAGCTTTATCCCCTCTGGTTTTGGTTGCCAGGTAACACACCAAGCATCCCACACAGAAACTGGGAAACGCCCATTTCATTTGTATCACTGTGAAATCGAGTTTAACGGGAGAAATTACCAATCGGGAGCGCAGCGGGGAAAAGAGTTAAATTCAAGAGTGTTGACAGGTGTGGTAGTGGTGTGATTCTACTGTAAGATTCAGGGTTTTCCCCCAGTTCCTTCTAGTTGGAGTTAAACTGTGCCCTCTCCTCTGCCTCCCCTGTACAGGTGCGAGGTTTTGTGACTGTGGCCGAGCCCTACAGCGGCTGTGCTGAGCTGAGCAATGCAGAGTATGTCCAGGGTCGCATCGCCCTGCTCCAGAGAGGCCAGTGTATGTTTGCAGAGAAGGCCAGAAACGTACAGAAGGCTGGTGCCGTTGGAGGAATCGTCATCGGTGAGGACAAGCCCGTTAATGATACCCCCAACGCAGGATATCAATATAACAAGATTAGGCCTAGATAAATGCATTACTGGCTTCCTGCACATTGTATGCTAGATGGGAGCCGGTGCAACGTCTGTAAACCGATTACACGCGGCCATCTGTAAGGCCAGGGAGCCTCTGACAAACCTCTCTTCTCCTCTTGCTAGACGACAACGAGGGAAGCAGCAGCGACACTGCTCCCCTCTTTCAAATGGCTGGGGACGGCCGGAGCACGGACGACGTGATGTTGCCGCTCCTCTTTCTGTTCCACAAGGAGGGCAACATCCTCCTAGAGGCCCTGAAGGAGTACAGGGAGGTGGAGGTGCTCCTCA
This sequence comes from Typhlichthys subterraneus, assembly GCA_027564835.1. Lineage (NCBI taxonomy): Eukaryota > Metazoa > Chordata > Actinopteri > Percopsiformes > Amblyopsidae > Typhlichthys > Typhlichthys subterraneus. The sequence goes on along the minus strand of JAODUH010016376.1, from coordinate 16,597 downwards.
GCGACAAGGCCAGAGACAGAGGTGGGATGGCGGCTGTGTTCCGTGACGGCACCTCTGTGTCTTCTCACACCCTCGTACACTGGAAAAGCGTCTCAGTACTAAGTGTTGGGCTTAAAGAGGTAGTGTGTAGTAAGTGGGGCTTGAGTGAAGAAGCTATGCCACTGCTGCTTCTATTAGTTCCATTTTAATGACATCTCGTGGAAGTCAGAGGAGAAATGCTTATTCTGCTCAGGTGTTATGCATGTGTACGCCGACAGACGTTTTGCTTTTAAACCACTTCTCTTCACAACGTCACCATAAGATGCTGCACTAGGCACTTGCCAAACGTTTTGCAGAACAGTTTGTACTTTTTTTATATGGTAAATATAAATAATTTGACCCTCGCAGTCGGGCGGCTTTATCTTCCGTGGTGCCCGCCCTGTGCTAACACAGCAGTGCTAATTCATTGAGCTAGTAATGAGCCTGAAAGTCAAAGGTTCCAACAATACGTGCATTAGCCTTCCGTTAAGGCTACATGTGGAGACAGGCACACTTCTGACAATCACATCACTAGGCTATGAAAGCTCTTTTATGTTAGAAGGAAATATGAAAGTCAGACAAATTTAAGCCTATTTCAAATAAAAAATAAAAAGAAACATCTGCTCCTGTAAATAAAAGTGGCAATACCTCTGCACTTTCTATGGTTCTAAAATGAATAAGCCCTCCCATATTTTGGTCTGTTTTCTTCTTCTTATCTCTTTTCCTTGTGGTGGACTGTAACGGTTCTGATCCTGTCCTCTCTGTTTTGGTCTGTTTTTCATACTATTCTGCGTTTTGGATGAGCAGACTCTATACTGAAAGGTAAACCTCTTCCTGGCAGTGTTATGGAGGGCAGTAAGTATGCTCTTTCTCTTGTTTCGGTGAACTTTATTATTTTTCCTCACTTTAGTTTATTACTCTTATTTTTACATTTCATCTTATTTTGTGTGTGAGAGAAGCTAACTACCATGACATCACGGTGACTTATGTGTAACGGTGGTCAGCTGGTTAGAGCATGGGCAGTTTAACCTCTCTCTGACGCCTCACAGATGCTTTGGTGACATTCACTAGAGCCCTTGGGCTTTAGCGTGTCTTGCTGAGCGTGAGCTCTCTACGCGGGGGAGCCGTGTTCGCGACCCGTGTCGGGACAGCGGTTACACTGTGCCATGACCCGGATAAGAGTGAGGTTTAGATGGTGGTGGGCTGGTTACTAGGGCAGTTAAGCCTCACCCCCCAACTCTAGTGACAGACACTAGGGCCCCTGGCCTTTAGCGTTTCTTGCTAAATCTGGGGGAACCGGGTTAGGGTCCCAGTCGGGAAGGACCGGCTGCATAATGCTGATCGCCACCTAAGACCTTTTTAGAAGAGTTTCTTGCAGCAGAGGGAAAGGTGGCCCGGGTTTGTTCATTAAAATAATTCACCTAAATGACAAATGACCTTCCAAGCTCATCAGCTACGGTAGAGTAACTTTTCACTTTTCAGTGCTTGCAGCACTATGTAGAAATGATTCATCCTCCAATCAGCGTCACGGTTTAGTATGACTAAACATTGTTATGAGAGATTTATCCTGTGGAAAAACATGAGTCACCATTAGCACCATACTGTTCTATCTGACAGCCTTTTGATGAACGGCTCTATATTTGACCAGGAAGGACTGCTGGAAGCCGCGTGCGTGCGTGCGCGTTTCATACTGTAGCAGTGGAGGAGGTGAAAGGATGTGTTTGTGTGAGTGTGTGTGCACACTTGTGCCTAGGAAGAAAACTGTATCTAAATGTGCCCTCTTTTGCTCTCAGGTGCAGACGTACAAGAAGAGGAAGGTTGCTCCACCGGGGAGAGCTCTCCTGCTTCCACGCCATCTGTCGACCAATCACAAATTAGCACCCTAGAGTTAGACGAATCAGCGCCAGAGGAGGCCAGTCCTCCAGCTGAAGAAGTCGGCACCCAAGAGGTGGAGCCCGGGTTGACAGAGCCCGTGAAGAAGAAGGACTCTGAGGAGGAACCAGAGGATGACTCTGACTCCAGCAGCCAGGTGGATGAGCTGCTGGCTGACTGGCGGGATGACCTGGAGGCCTTCCAGCAGATGGAGAAGGATGAGCTCTGACAGTCGTCCAGCGCCCCTGACACCAATGACTGTGGAATTCAGCAGGAGTTGGGGCAACCCCAACCCCAGGTGTGTCACTGCCTAAAACCAAAAAAAAAATAACGAGCTGAACAGACGCTTGAATAAGTGAGGTGAACCGCCCGCTTTTACCAGGCACGGGTTAACATGGTGGATGTGTGACTGCCCACCTCCTGTCTTCTCTGGGTGGCAGTCAGTGCCAAGTCAGCCCCGGTGTAATCTGTGGACCACAAGGGAGCCCCTCTTAATTAAGTAGACAGATGTTTGAGGCTCTGCAGACCATGATTCTAAATGCTCTTGCTGACACACGTGTGTCATAAAATGGCACTAATGTATGTCACAGGGTATCTCACTGTCAAGTCAGGTTTTGATGCACCTCAACACGTCTTCCTCTATGCAGGTCTCACTGTTTCCTTCAACTGAAAGTGGGAAGACCTCTTGAATGCTGGTTGATTAGGCTAATAAAATGTCATGTGTTTTTTGTTTTTCTGGATGGTGATAGGTTAATTTAATGCAATCTTTACACATTTTTTTGGGCCTAATCATTTGTAGACTGGTGTTATTTTATTGTGAGAAAAGGCGAATTTGCTAGCAGACTTATTTGTCTGCACATTGCTTAGAACTTGGAAGATGTATGAAGTATAAATGTGTTTGTTAAAACATTTGCCCAACTTAACTGACAGCGATTATTTGCTCAGGTTCGGTTATAATCACTGTACCACCACCACCGTGCAATTGACAACGGTTGGTTGGAAAGACCCACCAGCTCCGCATTGGGCACTGGAGCAGTTAAATGGACAACACCACTGCAGACCACCAGATGGAAGCAGTGTTTTGTTTAATCATTATAAGCTTAATTGTAACTGACTGGAAGGGGAAATTTTGCAAAAACAATAATACAATAGGCTACAACAAGTTGCATAATGATGGAATGCAATAAAAATATCAAGTAAATCGATATGTATGTGTTTATACGGTGCCTCCTTAGCAAGCTTTGCAATTTAACAAATGTGATAAAAATGTATGTTACAGATTGAAATGAGGCCTAATCGTTGTAAGCCTATGTAGGCTAAGACAATTTTGAGTATAGCCTATACAGATGTCTCCTGTTCAAATTAAATTATAATATAATTTTAGTTAGGGCCTAAGTGTGGTTTGACCTGTTTGAACTAAACCTGATTGTAACTGATTATATGCCTATTTTGCAGACGTATCCGACCTTGCAATTTAACACATTGCAGGAAAAACTATTTAATAATTTAGGCAAGAAACTCCTCAACTGTCTGACACGAAAGGAACAATTTCAGCAGGGATGGGGTTATTTCGGCACGACAGTCAGCAAGATGGCTGCATTGCTGCGCGAAATAGTGGCATCCTGGTGAAATGACGCAAGTCAGGGTTTACGTTCAGTTTGGTACGGTAGACTGCTCAGCCAGTGTTTATAGCGCAGCTCCCACCCGACAGTCCGCCTGGAAGCCCAGCAATTCTCTAGTGGACCGAACGAAAGCGGTTCATTAAAGTAAGTATAAATGCGCATTGAATATTAATGATGGCCTAACTGTGTCGTCTGCGCCGGTTAAGAGCACACGTGATCGTGTAATATATTTTAGTTTTTAGTTTTCGCTTCTGTTGTTGTTTCCCGAGTGCCGTGATTAGGCTACCCGGCGGTTCCCTTCCTGCATCTTGGGCTTTCTCTTCAGCCGATGTTTTGTGTTCGTGGTGTTTTCTGCAAATGGCATGGATAGTGACAGTTTTAACCGAACTGCAAACTATTAAAGTTGAATATGTACGTATTAATTGTCATGCTTTTCTTGCATAACGTTGGTCCTTGCATTTTGTTTTTGTCTACGTCCTTATTGGGTGCCCTGTCCCGCTGTTAGCATTCTGCCTTCTGTATCGCATTGGTTGTTGCTTTTTGTGCGTGTTTGCAGTAACATGCACAACGAGAAGACAACCGTTTCTTTACATAGGCCTATCCTATAACATAAACGGTTAACCTTCTATGGATATGGAAGAATGCGGGCGAACATGTAGACTGTTTGCATTCCTTCTGCTCCTAACTATATCCCTTTAGTGAACAATGCCCCCAGTGTCTTCCACCAGCGCATCTGGACACAGCTGTGTCCTCCTACCCGACCTGTAACCCTGTGCCATCCATTGCCAACAGGCGGGACAGCCCTTCATGGTCTTATTTGTCTGAGTGATGTTTCTATTAGGCTAGTGTGACAGCATGGCTAGGCTTATCATAGCTTTCATGTGCTAGCGTGTATGGCATAGGCATATTGTATTCTGTTGAATGAGCTGCAGGGCAGGCCAACAGCAATTATATTTCCAAAGAGATCCAACAACTACATTCGACTTCCTGAAAAGCCTCGCTTCTCAGTGTGTGAGCGTGCCATACGACCATCAGCTACTGTAGATTTACGTAGACTCCATGGGAAAGCCAGTCATGGTATAATTGTCTGGCATCACTCTTCTTAAGCCCCCCTTTCTCCTTCCCACCCACACACATGGCTTTCATCCCTGCATGCAGTGTTTGTTTATTTGTGTGTGTGTGTGTGTGCGCGCAGTGCACACACTCATAGACACAGCTACAGTAGGCAACATTATAGCGCTTGTCCGGTACGGTAGCGGTGCAGACAACAGCCTTGCTCCCACACATCCTAGTCTTCTTTGCGTGAAAAGGCAGTGGAAATAGCCGGAGTCTCCCTTCCCATCTGTCTCTCACTCTCCCTGCCTATCGCAACCTCTCTAGCAGCCTCTACGGCAGCATGGTTTATTATTAGTCCTGTCCTGTCCTCCCTATGCCAGCACACGCTTGCCAGCAGACCATCCCATCCATCTATCCTTTCTTCCTTCTATGGCCTCTCCACCTTGTGTGTCTACTTGTCTCATTCATAGCTGATGATTGTTTGTCTTGGGCATGATGGGTACTTGACTTTTGGAGGTGGTTTCCATGGTTACAAAAGATGACATTCTTGACATCTTTTGACATCGTGTGTGTGTGTGTTTGTAGGTAGGCTGCAGTAGGTGGGAATTCCCATGATAGTGGCTTGTGTACCTTTTAGTGCACTGGGTGTGTGTGTGTGTGTGTGGTGGTGGTCTTGCTACGGCAGAGCTGATTGTTCTTTTGGTGTCTGGTGAGGCAGGCTGTATTGCAGTGGAGAAAGCACAAGGCCAGCACAACATGATCCACACACACACGCACACACACACATTTCTGTCGATCTTACGGTTGGACTTGCCTGCTGGCTGCTTGGCTGGCAAGCTGCCTTGCCTGACTAACTAAGTAAAGCTCGAGTGCAGTGTGTTGCAACACGACACCATTAGACTCTGACATCTGTGTGATGTATTATTATTTCTGGCATGCGGATATTTTGTTTGACTGTCTGAGTGGCAAAGCTGCCGGTGGCTGATGTGCACAACAGTGGAATTGTCCTATCTGTCACCCGGTTTGTGTTTGTGTGTCTGTGTGTGTGTGTGTGTGCGTGCGTGCACTGCAGGGGGCTGAACATGCAGCTTGCTGTGTTCATGCATGTGCTTGTTGTCTTATCACGTTGAGTGGTGGCCCCGTGTGTCCATCAATCGTGTTCTGTGTTTACAGTGCAGCTTGTGTTCCGAGTCCATTTCCATATGAGAACGGGGTCTAGTACGGCTCTGGGTAATAGGCTGCCTTCTTGTTGAATCACAGCTGCTGTCTCTCGCTGTGGCTCGGGGTGAAGAGTGGCTTGGACCTCTCGTCTTCCCATCAAAGAAAACAGAGGCGATCTGTTCTTCATCTCCACTTTAGATAACATTCACCACACTCATGCTAGGAGCTCGATGACACTTGTTTCTTGTCAGCATCAAATCCCCGTTTGATCAGACTGAAGAAAATGTGTGTAGTTGTAATATCTTTGGGAAGGTTGCAAGTTGTATTGCTCTAAGGTGATATTGCTGTTCCTATTTATGGTGAATTAAATATGTTGCATCTGTATGCATTTGTTATGATCAGTTATGTAATGGTGAAACTAGGTTATTTTTATGTACATTCCTAAACAAAAAAATTGCTCGACTTTCCAAACAAACCATATTGTACAATATACCCTTTTTGAGTCACCCAGCTTTGCTTGTGATCAATATTGCTCATAAACTTAAGCAAGGCGTCATTAGTCTCTTGGGCATTCAATTAGGAGCTATTGAAAGCTCTAGGCCTGCTGACTGAAAGGTTTCATTATGTTTTGCTGTTAGTCGTGTGCGTCTGTGCAGCATAATGGACATAAAAAGCACTGCTGCAGCTACACGAATAATATTAGGATATCACACTAGACCTCTTGAGCCATGATACTCATTTGTGGCTGGTTGGTTAAAGAGGAGCCAAGGGTACAATAGGCACATATTGTAAATGTATTCTTTTCACTGTCGCCTCCAACACTCTCTATTCAACTGTTTGTGAATAGTTTTAACATATAATACACACAAATACAGGAAACCACTTTGTTATTATCATTATCCTCCTGCAGCATATTTGACAATTACAAATAGATTGATATTTTTCCTGCAATCCTCATGAATTCTAATTAATATTTATGGCGGCGTTCTTTTATTATGCCACTTGTGGGTTGATTTGTTAGCGATTCAAATTGATTCAAGAAATTCAAAATGATTTGGATGAGAGGACACCAACAAACTTGACCTGGTGTAGCTGCCGTGTTTGACTAGGTCTGCTGCCACATGGAATTGCCTGTCAGGTAACATGATGAATTAGCACGCGAACACACACATCATCTCTCCAACAGTCTCTTTACTGCGCACTGTTATTGCCAGGAGGGAAAACTGACATTTGGATTTTGGAGGCTCATTAGTAGCAGCTTGAGAATTCCAACTGCAATTTTCAAGAAGGAACAGGACATTGAGTGAGTCTATGTTTGAGTGAACCGGCGGGGACCTTTTCAAACCATTTGGTTGCAAACCCCCATGCAGATGTATCAGTATTTGGCTGATGGTTTTGTTTTCCTTCATGAGGTTCTAAGGGTTTAACATTTAGGGCCTACTCTGTTCTAGGGGTGAAATATTTGATGTAACCAGAGGGACAGTTGGTAACGATGGACAGTTGAATTACATTTCTAATCTGTATTCAGTTACTGTAGCCATATCAGACTACTCAGACTACTGGGTAAACATTAAGCCATTTCAAGAAGCCTGCTTGGGTTGTGATGTGCTTGTATCTGAGCACATCATGCTCAGTATGTTGACCATCCTGCCCCGATTCATGATTGATTGGTTAGCCTAATACTGTGACTATGAAACACAAGCAATTGATTGACTTGTTGTCCCGATTTTGCTTAAAAAATGTTAATGGATCAATTTGAGGCTGCTTTTGCAGTTACAAAAACTGTAATACACACGTATTAATTACGGTAATTTAATACAGTTGTAACCATTTTGTTATGTTTACAATTACGGTGCACTCAAAGCTCTTTTCAGTTTCTTTCCGGGTGTGCGTGCGTGCGCGTGTTGGCCTGTGCGTGCGTGTTGGCAGTGATTCCCAAGCTTGTCAAGCCGATGGAGTTCTTAAAGTGAGACAAGGGGAGAGGTGCGGCACACTGCCTGCTAGAGTAAATATTATGGTGTGTTGCATGAGGAACTAAACTGAACCCCTGGCCTATTATACTGAGAGGTAAAGAAATGCAGTACCGGCGATTCACTGATAAATTATTGATTTACAATACTTCCAATTCTATACATAGAAATCCTGAAATGATAGGCTATTGTGGTGATTCATATATTGTTGCATATTATATTTTACTTTCTGATTTGACACTTCTCACTTATCATTTGTTGTTTTGTCCCACCCCCACCCCCCCACTTAGTTTATTTGACATTTTTGAAGTGTGCACATTTGGCCAGACTCCCAGAAACAAGTCCAGCTCAGCACAGAGAGCCCAGGCCGGTCACATCCAGCTCAGCATGGCAAAGCACACTGCAGTGGAAAACACACAGGCACACACAGGTGTGGTCCTGTCTGAGGCTGAGGGCATTGTTGGTGTGAGGAAGCCCTCTGTATCTCTACACTTGTAATCACATTAACCAGGTGTGTGTTCATCGCAGGCACGCACACGCACGTACGCAAGCACACACACACACACACACACACACACACACTCACAAACTGCAGTTCTCACAACAATAGGACGTGCATGTCTGCGGCTGCCAAGCTCAGGTATATTTAATATATGGACTACATCCATGAGCCAATACATTCAGATCGCTCAAAGATGAAGCAAATAACGTTTATCGGTTTATGTCAGGCCTGAGATTAGACAGTCAGCGAACAGTCTGTTCCTAGGATTAGCGTTGTTGTTGGATGCGTGAGAAATGGGCAGGTGTTTTGAGACTGATGAGAGCCAAATGGTCACGTGAGATGACCGAGTCGGAGCATTTCTGAAACAGCGAGGCTTCTGGGGGTGCTCTCCGTCAGCAGTGGTGGTGAGTACCTCACAAACAGTGGTCCAAACTGGCGGCACGGTCCTGGCCCAAGGCCCACCAACTGTGGCATAAGTGGCAGAATTAGTTTTAATTGTGGATGCTGGAGGAATGTGTCACACTCTGCTGCTTATAGCTTGGCTACAGATGAGTTGGTTGCCCATGCTAGTCATACTGTTGGGCGGAATACCCTGCCAAAAGCACCTTTTAAAATACGTACACGTTGTGTAATCTTAATACTTTGGGTTCATGCGCACACAAGTTGAAAGAAGAGCCTATTGGTGTGCTATACCACCCATAATGGCATCTGGCTGGACACGACTTGCCATCAGAGGGCAATGTGTGCCATGCACAAGTGTGGTTTGTTTTCAAAAAAAAGTTTGCTTCGTGGAAGAATTTATGCCATCGACTATTGGCTAAATTCGTTTTTTTTTTTTTAACATTGGCCTGGAATTTCACAGTTGATTGCAATCTGATTGTGGCTGGCCCCTGCAGAAGATGTTCAGGTATTTACTGTGTTTACTGTGTTTGGGTGTATTCTAGAAGGGGCCCTAAAATAAAGTCCTTTTACTATAGTGTGACTAAAAGCACACACGGGCCCTAATGCTGTGGACTGACGTTTGTCTATTATGTGTGAACATCACAAAACGCGCGTCTACTGATGTGACTGAAGAGAGGTTGAATGGTATAGGTCATGTTGAGTCTTGACACGTGAATAGCAGACAGCCATACATTAGTTGAAGACCTGCCACAGTGCTCGGGGCTACACTGTGGATTTGCACCTGGACCGTGTGCCTTGATGAAATAAGCCCCCCTCCTTGCAGTCCATTGTCTGTCCTTTTTAGTAGAAAGTTCCCTTACTAATTACATCCAGGGACTCCCATCAGGGCCGTGGAGGGAACATGGAGCGGAGTCACTGTTGAGAATAACGCCCCTAGCACGCTGCTAACTTACAACACCTCCATAGGGCTTACTCCCTCTCTCTCTCTTTCTCTCTCTCTTTCTCTCTCTCTTTCTCTCATCCAGTTTTTCAGGCTCTGCGGTTGCTCACACTGCCTCTGGCCCAGCTCGGTGTTTGAGAAACCTTCACATGCAGCTCAGCTTGTGCGTGTGAGTGTACACAGTACATGCACTTACACATATTGTACACTTTAACGTGAAGATCCTCCTTTGACAAACTGCCTTAGGCAGTGTATTCCCAGAGAAAAGGAGGCCGCATGCCAACCCATGTTTCCCCAAATTCTATTAATTAAATGTATTCACATTTTTTTAGAATTTGCCGCCAATTTGCATTTGGATGTGATGTTGATCCTTAGGGTGAGACATTGGCGCAGGTCTTTCTGTGTGAAACCTGGTGTACGGTAAACATCAGGTTTCGTGACAGCGTAGCGCGCTGACACCACAGCATTATTTAAATCTGTAAGTTGGTGGATGTTGAACATCTGGAGCTGATTGCATGAAAGGCTTCTGTGCCATCTTGATCCTATCCCTTTCAGAAATGAGACTTGCAGAGTGAGGTGTTGGAATCTGTTTTGCATGCAGTTGTTGCCTCACTGGTCCCATTGACACGCTTGCTGTGAGCTGGGCAGCAGACACACCACATTGTCCAGCTGCATCACATGTTTTCTATCTCAATACCATGCTGGCTGTCATGGCCGTCAGCATCACATGACTGGATGAACTGAGGTTCACCTCCTGGTTTGATGCCCGCCTGATAAAGGCAACAACGTTTATGGGGACTGTGTGCTGACCGTTTTGTTCCCACTAGCCAAGATCATAACAAAATAAATACATAATAATACAGTTAACTTAGGGGTAGTGCGTACTGTATTAAACTTAGTTTTAACATGTTACATTTTTATGTTTTATTGTTAGAAGGTACATTTTCATCATTGGCAACTGCTGGTAGAAGTTTGGTTCTCACTAGGGCTAACCATCATGCATTAACGTAAACCTGTGGTGCTTTTGTGTACTTTCAAATTGAGCTTTGGGAGTAGCACACGGCTTCTCTTAGGGCCTCTTCAATATTCTCCCTGAATTTAGTTGCTGTCTAACCAACACTGCATTGTTTACCACTACATTTTCCCTCACAAATGGTTTGGCTACTGTTTATCTGTAGGCCAACTGCATAACCGAACTAGTAGCTTTGTCTCACACAGCCCAGTATTTTGCCTGAGCAACAGTCGTTCTACAAATGCTAGTCCTATTTTTAGCCCGGTCTTCCTCATGAGGCCGGGCTCATGTTTAAAAACACAAATCAAAGCCCTTCAGACAGCGCGCTGCCCACACACTGAAGAGCCTTAAAACCGTTGCAGCCATCAAGGCTGCTCAGATACAGTTCCTTCGATTGCAGCATTGAAAGTCTGTGGTCAGGCTTCGCTTCACGCGTACAAAGCCCCTTTTCAGAGTCCCTGTGCTTTATAAATCATACATTTACCTCTACTTTCTTTCCTCTCATGTTTTCTTTTTTCATCTGGCTGTTTTACCCTGTCACTGCACGCCTGTGCTGTGTTCTCTCACACATATTAATGTACACCCCCAAAAAGCCGTATTTTTAGCATGGGCACACATACAGGACACACTGGCCGTTCGTTCTCGCTGGTGCCGAATCCTGATATTGAACAAACACGGCTGTCATCTAGATGTTTCATCTGAAATGACACCACAGTGCAAGCTGTAGGCTACCTCCGCTTCTCTTCTCTGTGCGCTTGCCATGCATTCACATGAGGCCAAAACACACACGTGTGCCCTAATTGAGATGTTCCGGAGCAGTAGCTCCAATAAGCGGTGTCCCTGACTGTCTGGGCCAGGCTGATGAGGCTCGTTCTTGAGCTGTTACACCAAATACGGGGATTTTCAAGCTAGTTGCTCTCATAGACGTGCTAAAGGTGGGTGTGTGTGTGTGTGTGTGTGTGTTTGTTAAGGGGAAACGGTGGACAGACAGCTGCTGTGCAAGCGCTGCATCTGGGGAACATGTAATAGCATGTTTCAGGGTGATTGGAGGGAAGATGCTGCACACCTTCCCAATGAACCCTCGCTTACTTACGCCGGGGAATGTGTTCTTTGTGAAGCTATGCTGGATCTAACGTATCTGCACTTATATTCGATATAAAAAAAAAAAACATGTCAATGTCGTCATCTTGGGGGGGGGGGGGAAACGTTCAAACGTCAGCTAGCCGCTAATTGGCATGATTGTTTTCTACACGGGCCACAAACTCTTTCTAGATTGGTGGTTGCGGCGAAATGAAATTGGAGCTGGCGAGATCAGGACTGTCTCACGAGGATATCATTGAGATCCTTCCTTCCACTTTTATACCCATCCACCTCACACCAGCGTTGCAGTGGGTACGCTTTGCTTGCAGCAACGGTCCCCTCTCACTGTGTGTCTGACGTATACTCCCTCTCTTATTCGACCCCATTCCCTAACCTCCCAGCTGCACCCACAGCCATGATATATATATATAAACACTTGTTAACACATACAGGTGCTACAATCAAACATGCAGTTGCCTTGAAGCGAAACACTTTGGCACACACACACACACACACACACACACACACACACTTGGTCCTGGCGTAGATGCTGCGTACATGGGTGCTTTGTGTTGCACCCAGCGAGGCAGAGGCCAGTAGGCAGCAGTCTAAACACAGCGCCGGCCGGCCTGTCAACTTCAAACGCTCAGAGGAACACTGAAGGTGCGGAGGAGAAAGAAGAGAGGGCCGGCGGCCCTTTGAAGCTTTTTAACGCTGCGACCCTTTGTTATCTTCTATCCCATCTACGTTATCTTTTCTCAACACCTCCCCCATATGCTCGCTTTGTATGTTTCTGTCTGATTCTTTTCTTTCCCCTCTCTCTTTCGTTTCTCATTTGCCTCTCTGCCAACCACCCACCTCCTTTCTGGCATCACAGGTTGCTGTTCGGTTGGGGGTGATCACTGAACCAGTTAATTGTGTGTGAGTGCTATTAGCTTTGTGAGACCACGCTGATTGCTTGAGAGCGTCGGTGTTTCGCTCTGCAAGTTCATACGGATGCCAGTCAGTGACTAGTTCAGTTGATGACGACAGCAAGAAGGGTTTGATGTCAGATTGGATGAAAATTGTCCAATCACCTGCTGGTAACTTTGATTGACACCTAACGCTACTGCACTCTTTTCCACAGACAGGTACAAATGGAAAGAATCCAGATTGTTTCTCTAAATGAAGCAGGACGTGGATCTTGCGATGGTCTCACAAGTGAATGGCTGAAAATGCTATTTCTGCTGGCAGTGAGTGAATCAGGCTCTGTGATTGACAGCGTGTGTGTGTGTGTGTGTGGGTGGGATGTGGGTGACAATGGGAGAGCCCTCCTACATCTGTGTTTTGTGATTGACTGACAGTGGAGACACTGGCAGCTCTGTGTCGGCTGGCTGCAGCGCCAGTCTCCTCCAGTGTTTAGCGCAGTTCACAAAAGCTGCCTGTGACACCCTTTAGATTGAACACAGGCAGACACTTAATACAAGCAGAGGAGCATGTTTGTGTACAAAGAGGAAACTAAGGAAACCTGAGATGCAGGGAGCTTTGTAAAATATTATTACTAAGAGAGTGATATGTACTTTAAACGGACATGAAAGATTAATGTTAATACTACAGGCTAGTAAATTAGTGGGCTGACTCCCGGCCTACCTTGCTCATAATACTTGTAGCTGTACTCACTTTAAGCATCTTTCGATAAAGGCGTCTGCAAATCGGCTTAATTGTAAAATAGCAGGTTGTGTACATTGTGAAGCAACCACCAAAATCAAAAAAGTAAACTGTATTGCATGCATTGTGCCAGTAGTTTTATGGTTGTTTTTCTTTTTAGGATATCATGTGATGCTATTGAAATGACACATCTTATTTTTGTGGGCCATGGGTGAAAAGGGTGGAAGCTATATGCCAACTTACAATCAGTTATCTGGCACTCCCAGTGACGACGTGTGTTATCTCTCCCCCCAGGTGTGAGTGATGCTGAGGAGAGGATCTAGAGAGTGAGGCCATGGGCTGCACCTCGGCCAAGCAGGTGTCGGCTGTGCCTAACGATGAGGAGGAACGCAGCAAGGCCTACAGCAATGGAGACCTCTTCACAGGTGGGACACGCACACACACACTAGGGCTGCTCGATTATGGAGGGAAGAAATTCATAATTAGGATTATTTGAGTCATTATTGAAATTGTGATTATTTAACACAATTACTCATTGACTGGAAAGATGGTGCAGTTACTGCACCTAAAAAACAATGAAACAAATATGAAACTATGACATTTCCCTTTAATACTTTTCACCTTGATGTTTCACTTTCAGCCCGAGACGGTTGAAAGTGCACGTGTCATTCAGAATACAAGATGAGACAAAAACATATTGTCTGCTAAATGTAATGTGCAAAATAGGTTTTTGTGACTGAATTGAAATTGCGATGAACATTTGATTAATTGCACAACCTCTGTGTCACACAAACAATTCTCTATATAATTTATTAATTCTTTATGTATATGTACACATTTAGTTTGTTTAGTTTTAGCTAGTGTTAGTCTGGATCTCTATCCATAGATGTACAGTGCGTGCGTGTGTGTGCGCGCGCACGTGCGCGGCCGACCAGTGTGTCCATGTTAACGTGTAAGACCTGCATCCCTTCTAGACGCGGCTTACAGGATATTTTTTTATAATGTAGGTCAGGATAGTCTATTGGGGTAACAAAGGTCATGGGTTTGCACGGCCTATCTGTAATCACCTTTGAGCATGCCTGTATTTAATTTAGGATAAAAGCATCTGGTAAATGACCTGAATGTAATTGTAGGTCTGTATACGACATGCGTTTGTATCCAACACCCGTCATGAAGTGTGTGTGATAAAAGGCTCTAAAAATAAATTGAACTCGACCTTGTTAATCACTCATTGTGGACTCACTGCATTAGCCGCCCTGTATGTGTTTCTTTATTGCAGGGAAATATCCCGCTCTAAGGTTAAGTTCTCCTTTCTGGACATTTACTGTCGATAACCCAGTTTTATTGGACCCATCGCTATTGATACTGGATCTCTGTCAGTCTTGACAGTGGATTGTAGCTTAGTGTTAGGTGCTTTAATGTTTTACTGCTTGGAACTGGAGACAGGAAGGGGGGAGAGAGAGGGAGAGGGGGAGAGGGAATCTAGTCAAAAGCATCAATTATATCTGGCTGGCTGGCTTTTGCTTCGCCCAGCGAGAGAGTAGGGGTGAATCAAGGATTAAAGGCGATTAAGAATTAGGAACAACACTCTGGTTTAACTACACACAGTCAAGCCCTTTCTCCCTCAGTATAAATAGAGCACACCTTAATTATATGCATGTCCCCCTTACCATCTCAGTCACTTGCTCTGGTCTTCTGTGGGATTAAATGTAATATCGCCATAGGCTGAAAGGCTTTCCCGATTCACAACGACATGCAAAGGAGGACGCAATCAATGTATATTTGCCATCAATGATCTAATGCGCTACATTTTTATGGCCTGTCAGTGAAGGCCTCTAAATGTGAAGTGCATCCATTAAACGCAGGTGTGGTCTATGCAAACAGCATAGTGTCTTGTACTGGTGTTTTCCTCTGGTAGTACATGACCGGAGGAGAGGAAGGGAAAGTGTTCCTTGAGAAAAGTACACGTTCTCTCACGTCTCCATACACCACGCTCCCCCCACCCGCCTCCCGTTTTCCGGCCCCAATCCCGTGTTCCTCTCCTCCCCTGGAACAACATGAGGTCACGACCTTCTGCTCCCCCCGCCTCCTCTCCCAAGCTTCTTCCACCCATACTCCCTACTCCCTTTCTCTCTGTCCATCTGCCAGCCCTGCAATGGTGTGTGCGTGTGTGTGTGTGTGTGCGCTGTGCAGGGGATGCCTGGCTGTGATGACTATTACTGTGTCAGAGAGAGAGAGAGAATCCATTGACCTGGATACTGTCGATTAAACGTATCCCAGCCCCTGATATAACATAACATCCCATGTCCTTTTCTCCTATATGCCCTTCCATTTTCCTGACTCAATCCCCCATTTCCTCTCTCTCTCTCTCTCTGTCTCTCTCTCTCTCTGTCTCTCTGTCAAGCTGTCTAAATCCGCCTGTCTGCCGTCCGTTATTTCCCGTGTACGGTCATTCTCTCCCACTTCCTTCCTCTGATCAGGGCCTCTAGGTGCCTCACTTCCTGTCATGTCTCATGTCCTTGGACAGAGATGAGGAGGCTTGATGAAGATCCCCTTCCCCAGCTTACACCAGTCCCCCCCCAGAGCTGTAGCCATAATAGCACTACAGTCTGTCAAAGCCATGCACGCGTCTACCCATATACTGTACACACACACTATTTGTGTGTGTTTCAGTTAAGCTGCACGCCAGTCTACCCCTGCTAGCTTGTGTGACAGTCAACATTTCTGTCTGTGTGTGTGTGTTACTTATTGTGGCTGGACGCTATATCAGACTGCAGCCGCTAACCCTTTCCTCCCTCTAGCTCGTTCTCGCACAATAACCGGAAAGGCTGTGCTGTCCAACATAAACACTGAACACTGAAGGCTGAAGACCAAAAACGGCAACAGCATGCTCTTGATTCCTGTAATAATCACAGTTGTGAGTGTGTGTAGGATGTACTGTACTGTGTGGGAGTGTGCTTACGTATACCACTATAACACTGGTATATCATGTTTGTTTGTGCACTTGTGTGTGTATGTATGTATGTATGTATGTATGTATGTGTGTGTGTGTATATATATATATATATATATATATATATACACATAAATATATACACACATATATATGTATATGTATATATGTATATGTATGTGTATATATATGTATATATGTGTATATATATGTATATATATGTATATATATGTATATATATGTATATGTATGTATGTATGTATATATATGTATGTATGTATATGTATGTATGTATGTATGTATATGTATGTATGTATGTATATATATGTATGTATATGTATGTATATGTATGTATGTATATA
>JAODUH010016365.1:0-26962 GCA_027564835.1 Typhlichthys subterraneus | reverse complement strand
CTGTGAGAAGACTGACTTCAGGAAGGGCCTGAGTGTGTTTGTGTGTACGGTGTACAGCGACAGCCACCTAGAAGAGATCCAGCACCATGTGGCAGAAGGAGGAGGCCTGCTCATTGGTGGACATGCCTGGTACTGGGCACAGACCAACCCTGGGCGAAACCATATGACTGAGTTTTCAGGTATATTCACTATATGACAGTGTTACATAATACAGTACAATCAAATAAGATAGTTTTGGTGAGATGACATTATACCCTAACATGCAGGTCAAACATAGTGTATTTATTGTGATATTACACCCACATCAGTCCTAACCAATGACTTGGATTTATTAATGCATAAAAACAATTGCTGCAAACCGATATACTGTATGTTTATGAATGGGGAGTAGGGGGAGTTATTATAATAGAATCTGAGACAGGCACTCAGTCAAAATTGCATTTATTTGTACATTTATGTGGTACAAGAGGACATTCTTCAATCAATAAACTACCCCTGGAGTGGCTTACACACTAAGGTTTAGACAAACTGACTTTTTTGATTAAAACACATAAGATAAGTTGTTTCCAACCAAAGGAAGTTATCCTGGGGAATATACATTTTATGCAAAGGAGTTTGATATGTATTCTTATGGTATAACCATACGACACCAGTTATTTATTTAATGTATTTTCTGTCTTCCAGGAAACCGCATCCTAAACAAAATGGGCCTGAGTGTGGTGTCGTCTACAGTGGAGGCCGGCTGCTATCCAGCCCCGGTCCCCAGTGAGGCCTTCAACAGATACAATTTTCGTCGTCTCCTACGCAGCTTTGCTGGTCACGTGACCCAGGGGGATGAGCTTTCTGACAAGGATGAGGCGTTTCTCAAGAGGCTTGGCGGGGACTGTTCAAAATATCTCAACATGAAGTCTTATGACTGCGCCTCCTACAAACAAGTGGTTTCCACCCTGACGGAGGTTCTCATTAAGTCAGGCATACCACAGGTAGGTGGGCAATGCCCTGTGGTATCCAATAAACACTGTAAGGCCTGTAAAAGTCCTATAAGTCATGTGCTTTTTTATATTTACCACATTGTATTTACTGAAGTCAATAGCTTCATCATCAAATGTTATTCTCTTTCAACCCTTTTAAGAGTTGATTTCACACTTCAATTTCTACAAGAAGTGAATTAGCCTCATTGATAATTCAACTACTGTCTTTCTAATCCAGGTTTGTGACAGTGCCCCAGTGCAGAGTCCAAAGGACCACCTTCTCCTCAGTGTGGGGGCAGAGGTCTACAAGGTGTGTCCAGACCCTGATGCTCTTCTGCCCTACCTCATCAGGGACAACCCTGTGATGCCAGTTGTCTACAACTCCAAGATCAAGATTAATGCCAACACAGCAGGTCAGCCCCACATGGTCAATATGAAGTAGACTAACTATACCATATCTTCTTATATACATACAAACAGTATGTATGCCGTATACTGGGACATAAATGTGTTTATGTTGGTTTTAGGAGCGGAGGAGTGGATCAGTACTGGTCTTTACCTCACTCCTGGAATGAAGACCTACATGTCCACATCTGCACAGATGAACACAGGTTGGAAGGTAGAGCATACATCAAATAAGAGTTTAAAAGCTATTCTTCCCTTTATCATTTTACATTTTATATACAGTACAAACTGTATATAAAGTAGGCCTATAAAGTAGTCTATAAACTACATTATCATTTCCAAGAGCTGACATTGAAGATTCAATAACTGTGGATGGCAAACTAAAGCCTGGTTTATACTTGAGGGAGCTGCAGTGGTGCGTGCGGCACGCACCATAATTTACAGTACCTCAAATTTGTTGCCGCAGGCTTGCTTGTTGGTCTCGTTCGACCCCGCGCGCGATGGTGCACATTTCGGAAATGTTCAAACTGGGGCGCATTGGATCCTCTCCATATCGCAGTTCGCCTGCAGAACGGCCGGAAAGAATAGATTGGGATAGAGCAATGATTGCAAACCATGTATGTGAATATTTTAAAAATAGGCATTGCCTAGTTGGCATGCTTAACTGCTGAATTAAGCAGAATTAAAACATAAAATAATGATGTTGCTGTAAGAAGAAACATCACTTTCTTTAAGGAACATGTCTCTTCACGTTTTTATGTGCACTTCTCTTTAGAGGCTGGTAAGACTTTAAGATTAGACATTGCAGTTGGCATTAACTGCTGAAGCAGAATTAAAAAAAAAACATATAATATTCCTGTTGCTTTGAGAAGATCTGAAAACCCCCATTCTAAAACGTAGATGTCACGTCTGTAATGTGTAGGAGGACTTCTTTAGAGGTAAGATTTTAAGAATAGGTATTGCCTTGGCATTCTTAGCCTTAGCCTATTGCTGAAGCAGAAATGTAGTGTAACAGATATTCCTGTTGATGTCAGATGGTCGGAAACATCCCGTTCTAAAGTAAATGTGTATTTACTAACTGGCTAATAGCAAAATCGTAATTTTTAAGGGAAGTATCTGTAGTAGCTACTAGCTAGGCTACACAACGGGGCTATTCTTTAGCAGGCATATCGACAGTAGGCCCTATGTGTTGGCTCTTTCTCCATGATAGCAACACCAAACATACAGTTGTATTATGTTTCTTGAGAAATTATAAACTGCAACAGCATTGTAGGCTATACACATTCTCAAAACAATAGTTCACACAACTTCCTCAACAAAATGGTGCCATTCCTATTGTTTTTTGTATTGTATTGTTTTGCCAAATTTTGTTATGGAGAATATCACTACGGCACCTAGTTTGGCTCTCGTGGAGTTATGTATTGCCCAAAGCACACGGGTGCTTTGCATGCTCCGTAAGCGAAGGACTACGCTCCACCCAACACCGCAAGTATGTTCCAGTCTAGTTTGTGCTGGTGCACTGTTAATACAGCAATAACCATGCAGGTAGTGTTCATTATGTAGGCCGGAGATAAGACAGATCCTTGTTGTGTTTACATCTGCCCTGTTCAGACGTCCATTCATAGTCCATGCATTCAGGCAGACAGATAACCAAACAGCATGATTCATAAAGGATTATAAAGTAAATGTACTCCGTGTCGTCGACAGGTCCAGATTGGCTGTCACACAGACCACCTCCATGCAGAGGAGCTGAAGAGAGCACCGTGTGTGCATGAGAGGTATCCCATTACCGGTGAGATGCTACAGGTGTGCAACCTGTGGGGTGGGCTCATATACCTGGTGGCTCCTCCCAACACACAGGTGGAGGGGGCAGAGGTCGTGGTGCAAATTGCTGTGCCTGCACCGTACTACAAGTCAGGTGAGGCAGCCACACATCATTGGCTTCACTTCAGCTCCGCCCTTCTTCCTACCAGTGACTTTGACCACATCCCCCGGTTCTTTCTCCAGGTGTCACAACCCTAGCTGATTGGGCAGTGCTGCGCACAGCTCCCGCCCCGTGGGCGGAGCTAGAGTTTGACAACATCATCATAACCGTACCGTCAGATGATATTCGGGGCCTGGAGAACCCAGATGAGCTGGCGGCGCTCTGGAATGACATGATGAATGGTATCGCTGATCTGGCGGCAATCCCTCACAAATTCCCCCGCAAGGAACGCTTTGTGACAGATGTGCAAATTTCCCACGGTGAGATAGCGCGCCTCTTGTATCTGTTTTATGCACTACCCCCTCCCCACCCCCCCTAAAAAAAAAAATTGTAATTTGTGTATCAGGGTGGATGCATGCAGGATACCCTGTCATGATGTACAAAAGTGTGGCACCTGAGCTGGTCAACACGAAGTCCATCAGAGAGTCAGGAGTATGGGGTCCC
This sequence comes from Typhlichthys subterraneus, assembly GCA_027564835.1. NCBI lineage: Eukaryota > Metazoa > Chordata > Actinopteri > Percopsiformes > Amblyopsidae > Typhlichthys > Typhlichthys subterraneus. The sequence goes on along the minus strand of JAODUH010016365.1, from coordinate 23,158 downwards.
ATCCACGAGCTGGGACACAACCAACAGAGAGGCTGCTGGGAATTCCCAACACACACCACAGAGTGCACATGCAACCTGTGGTCGGTGTATGTGCACGAGGAGGTTCTGGGGATCGACAGGGCAAAGGTGGATAAATAGCATGTTTTAGATGAACTCTGCATTCTATTCCAGTGTGTGATTGGTCTATTATATGAGCTTTAAAGTGAACACAAACAAGACAACATCCTATGATGAAGACAACATTCAGCCTCCTCTCTTTCCAGATCGAATAACACGTTTACCTATCAGTGATGTTACTTACATTGTGGTGAATGTAATGTGTGCATTGTAATGCAGGCACACCCCAATATGACCCTGGAGCAACGTAGAAGCAGGGCTCAGCAGTATATCAAAGAAGGCAGAAACCTCAACAGCTGGGACATGTGGGTTGCCCTGGAGACGTACATGCAGGTGAGAGAGAGAGAGTTCTGCTGCATTGTAGTTACAACAAGGGCTCTTAACCACTATTGGTGGCAGGATTTCAATTATGGATGGGTTTCATTACAGACACTATCTTTCTACTATATATATATTTACTGTATACTCTTATGTTTTAGCTTAAAGACCAGTTTGGCTGGGATGCCTTTAAGAAGGTGTTTACTGCCTACCACACCATGAACAATGTACCTGGGGACAACAAAGGCAAGATGAACCTATATGCTCAGACCTTCTCAGTGATTGTGGGAATTAACCTGTGTGGCTTCTTTAAGGGCTGGGGTTGGCCCATAGAACCTGCTACTGAGGGGAACGTCTCCTGTCTACCTCCTTGGAGTGACCACCCCATGGTCTGAGTGAATGGAAATTGTGTGGGGGGAGGGACATTATGAGTATATTAACATTAATGAAAAACATATATTTATATACAGTATTTGTGGTATGAGAATTTGTGTGGACTTTCTTAGATTTTCATATAAATAATTGATCAGGGAAATGTGTTTATTAAATTATTAAAAAGGTTTAGGTTGAAGGTTACCGTTAATTAATCATATTAAAACTGATATGAATCATGTTATTGCTGCACAAAGCAATTATTAACAAAGTATACATCATATTCAACAAACTGGTTGAAATTGTTTTACTGTATGTGTTTTGTTTACCCATAATTATATTATATAATACACATTAATTAAATAAAACGAGTCTCAAAGCTTTCAGTATGAAAATTACTTTATTGCTAGGTATGTAGCCTCGCGAGACCATCCTGATATCGCGAGCGTCTGTTTAATTTTGCGCCGAGAAGAGTTGTGACAACAATTCATCTGGCGTGTCAGGTTAACTTATGCACTGCAGTTGTTGTAGAACAGCTGCCCTACTGGCATATTAGTGAATTGCTGCAGGAATTCTCCAAGCTCATCAAGAGAAAACCTCTCTACCCGATTCTCTTCTGTGTTTCTAGCTGCAGCAGCGCCACTCTGAAGGGGTCTGCCATTGTTGTCCACGCAGCAGTAGGCGTTCCACATGTAATCTGGGATATTGACTCTCCTAATATTATTTTTAATGATCCAGTTGTCCACAGACGGAATGGCGCCGGTCAGAACATATGCCACAGAGCATTTAGACTTAAACAGGCTTGTGAGCTGAGACTCGTAGGTTTTCCAAGCATTCTGGTTCAACTTGGAGTTCTGGGGAACCACGTTGGTCAGGGTGAAGGTGGCGTTACGGCCAGGCACTGAGGAAAGAGTTGTGTGACGTGAAACATAATGGGGCTGAGGTTAAGGGTGTGATTGAGCGAGAGAATAAAGCTTCAGCTATACCAGCATGGTGTCCGTTGGGGTTAAGGTGTCCTCGGTCAAAGCCAGAGTGTGTGTAGTCTTCATTGAGAGCTTGTCTCTCTCCCAGATAGACCCCAGGGTGGTCTTTCCCCAGCCAGTAGCCGTCCTTCATCTCTGCCTGCCAGGATATGTTCACCAGCTATTGCACACGAGAGACACCCATAACCTCATGCAGGCTATTTAGCTTATGACACAACCTTATCCATACACGTTTCATCTGAACACAATGATGTTATTTCAGGCGTTGCTGTACATCCAGCCAACATGTATCACTGCTGCATGTTGTACTTTAGCATTACTTCTAATGATTTCACCCTCAGGCATCTGAACCTCACACACACATGCTTACAGACACATACAGGTTCAGTATTAACCTGAGGCTCAACAAACCAACGTGTTTCCCTGCCACCTCCACTGCTGGGCTGGAAGCGGTAAGCAGAGTAGATGGCAATACGGTGGTTGGTGTCAAACAGCGTAGCAAAGTGGTATCTGGTGAGGCAGAGAGAAGCAAGACATTAGGAGATTTAAATCTATCTCACTGCCTGAGAATGTGGGCCATATAGACCCATTCAGCAAAATATTTTGTTTGAAATCCTGTAGTGTTACTTCAGTTTTCCCCCTCGGGGAAATAATAAATAAAACTAAATAATATTTAGACATTCAGTAAAGGAGTAGTTTATAATGCACTTGTGTAAAACAGTACAGTAATTTAAATGTTTTCAGCCTAATACTGAAACAGATTAAGGTGCATTAAGTATAATAGGCATCTTTCTCATAAATGCTGGCCTCCAGAACCTTGCATGTGTTTGGGAGAATACCAGTAAATCCTGGAGAGCGTCTGATCATATGAGCACGGAAACAAACCTCGTAACAGGGTACATTTACAGTAAAGTCCAAAGCAAGTTGAAAGATATTCTACCACTGCCTCTTAAAAAGATACTGGCAGTTTTGTGACTACAACTCTTTCTCTCTCTCCTTTCCGTTTTAATTTTGGCTTCAACTACAGTATGTCACCGCTATTTTCAGCTCACCCATTTTCTCACATAATCAGTTGAAGGTAAATAGGCTACAGACAGTGGGAAGATGATAAATGTTTAACCTGAAAGAGTGTTGCGTCACCTGTTGTGAAAACGCTGACAAAGGTGGACAACACCAGGTGTAGTAGCCCCCCACACTGGGACCTTGGCACGGTAGAAGTACTCTACGCAGTCTGGCACATCCTGACGTTAGGTTACAGCACAGTGATTGATTATAACATCATAAACCATACAGTCTCATTACAAAAACAGCTAAATGCCATTGCTTGCTTGTAGTCCACAGGTGAAAGAGGTGTTGTGTCATGTGAAATGTGGGCTCGTGAAGCCCTTCGAGACTGTAATGTGATTAAGAGCTATACAATTGACTTGACTGGACAGTGCCTGTTGAGTTCGGCTTCAGCATGATGAAAGGATTTGACGGTCCAAAAGATTTAAAGAGGAAGCTCACCTCAAAGTGGGCCACGACATCTGCATGGACCACAGACAGGAGGAAGAGAAGATAACATAGTGCTGCTGGAGTCTGCATTGGTAGAACTGGGTGTAGCATACAATACTATTTTCTGAACAATGGAAAATTATAGAACAGAAATCAATAAAATTAGTTGTACAGCCATGACAAAAAATATCTATATTTCTATAATATGTGTGAGCAATAAGTATAAATTAGTTATAAACCTGCTATATTGATAGTATTTGTATTGTTTAGTGGATTTGTTTTTTGGTGTGTGCTATGTACCTGAAGCTGCGTTGTCAAGTGCCACAGTAGACCCTAGTTTTAGGTGTAGCCCTTGTATCTGATCTTCTGGCTGACATGTGACCTACAGTTGGCCTGTCTTTCAGGAGTGTGTGTGTAGATGTGTAGTGTGTGTGTGTAGATGAAAAAGACAGCACTGTCATGTGTATTTTAGAAGTAACAATCATTTATTGCTAAAATTAGAAGTCATGATTTATAATCATTCTTGTGAAATTCATAAAAGATGTGAGTCAGAGCCACAAATGAGACAATGCACCTTTATTTATTTGTGATTAAATCAAGTGACCTAATTATATTAAACTGTAATTAATCCCACTCAATGAAACAGTATATATTTCTTTGGATTACCTTACACTTTTCTTTCTATTTTATCATTAGTATTTTACCTTTCCATTATCAATTGCAGTAAGATAAACACTACACCAACCTGTTCTTGTCTTATTTTTCCCATGATCAGCTCTGTGGCTTGTTCTGAACTTTTGAAGTAGCCATCCCCTCCCCCATCCCAATCTTCTAGTATTGACTTTTCCTCCACCTCTTCCAGTATTAATGTTACAGTGGTGTACATTTGGCATGTATCATCAGCCAAGTAAAAAGATTAAAGTACAAAGCTCAAAAGCTTGCTCTACATGCCTACATGTTTTCTGAAGGGTGCATTCAGTTAATTTTCGCTGTTAAACCTATACAATAGCAGGTGAAGTATAAATTGGTTGGATATATGAACAATTATGTACAGCTGGTATTGAGAAGGCAATACCCTTTCCAGATGATCAAATGGTTCCACTACAGCAGTCCAATGGATTGTTGAGCACTCGACTTGCATACAATGTGAAATGTTTTTACTAAAAAATGCTTTTGATTCAGAACGCTATTCAGTTTGTAGTATGATGTTCTCAATGAAGATTAAGTGTTTCCACTGTCGTTATGTTATTGCTTAAGTTTACCTATTGGTGGCAGTGTTGTGACATGATATACAGTTGCTTAAAGTTATAGTGTATTAACTGAAACTATAATCAGTCTGCAAATTGATGGGTATAGCTTATAACAGCACTACCTCTGCTCAAAGCTATTTTGTATATGTCTGTATATATGTATGTCTCATATAATGGCTTCAACGGTAACAATTTATCATTATTGTAGAAATCACTTTTAGGGACAATTAAAATATCAAATTTATTGCATTAGTTTAGTTCAGATAATTTGAGTGTACTTATTATAAATAAACTGCAATTTGTCAATTAAAAAGATAATAGGAGTTTGACTCCCCAGAAACCCCAGTTTGTCTTTGCTTGAACATAGCAGCAGTTTTGTACTGTATCCTGCATCTTGCCAGAGTTGCCTTGTGTATCATTGTATATTGAACACAGCATGCTCTGATTTGTCTGGTTACTTGATTTAATTGCTCATTAGAATGTCAATTAACCTAGCTGATTGGTAATTGATTTTAGGTTCTTCTCTCATATATCTATTGTGGATGATGGTGATTATGCTGATTAGGGAAATGCTGGCCTGTGTACTATTTTGGCTTTGGCTGGCTGCCAGTAAATGTGGTAAAAAGTAAAGTTATACGCACGTTATATCTGTGAAATATATGAAAGTTTACATAACTTTCATATATTTCACAGATCAGTATTTGTAAATACATTTATTTCATGCTTTGCTTCTCTTGGCTACGTTTTTGCCTATATGTACACATTAAGCAAATGAGGTTAAGATAATATTAAATAATTGATATACAATATACAATATCTTAACAAAAGTTAAACTGTCATGCAGCCCACATATGGAGGTGTGTGAATGACTTCCTGGGAGTAGGTTGTGCTATAGGGGGAGCGATATAGTTTCAGCAGGAACTGGTTATAACAGGAGCTGGGTGAAGCAGTATGTGTTTATGATCCAATATGGTGAGATTGCAGTGCCAAGGAGACAAAAGGTGATGCTGCATCTCAGACTTATCTGTCTGTGCTTCAAGAACAGACAGATGGCCAAGCCAGACATCTCACTCCAGACGGAATACGAAAAAGTAATTCAACCCCCCCGCCCCTCCCACTTCATCACTTCCCCCAATAACATGAAAATAGGAAAAATTCCATATTTTCAACTTACTTTATTCCTGATGCATTCATACATTTCCAATATCTTTATGTATGAGTCTTCCCTCACGCACTGCCTTCCTCCTCCTCCCCTCTCTCTCTCTCTCTCTCCCCCTCCATCCCATTACTGTAATCCATCACTCTTCTATCAGCCACCATGCAAACAGGCCTCCTGGTTACCATGGCAACCACCTCTGGCCTGACAGTGCGGAGCCATTCTCTGATTGGCTGGCAGGGCCCAGGCAGACTCAGCCTGTCTGGGAGATGTGGTAATTGGTTGGGAAGTCACACAATCACAACCACACACGCACACAAACACACACACACACGAGACATACAGTAGATGTTTGAGATACAATATACAGTATGACACACACACACACACGCACAACATCTACTGTATGTTTCGAGTGCATGTGTGTGTGTGTGTAGATGTTTTACTGTACAGGCATATATCTTTGTGTGTGCACAGGATTCAGATGTGTAAGTATATGCAGGCGTGTGCACGCACGCACGTGTGTGTGTGCCATATGGGCACTTGTGTGTGTGTGTGTGTAGTAGGGGGTGGTTTTGGATAAATATGGAGTTCTGCCAAAGGATGGGTGGAGGAATTGGTTTTTTCGGAGCATATAGTTAAAAATACCTATATCCCCCAAGGAAGGAAGCATGTGCACTACTTCTCTACTTTTCAGTTTGGGGCTTGTGGATGGAGACTGAGGAAGAAGTAAGACAGGAGAAATTGAATTTTTGATCAGCCTGACTTCATCCTGCAGTTGCTCAGCCTTCTCCTGCCAACACAGCAGCAATGATGAATGTCTCCTAGACATTCCTCACAAACAGCAACGTGTACCTGCACTGAATAGCAAAGCAAAGCCTGTCCTGTTCTTGGAAAACAATGTGTGAATTTGAATATGTTGGCCGTTCCTTTATACTGAGCCAGCTGCAGGAACGCTATGCCATGAGCGTTTGTATAATTTGGTATGTTGTCCTGATTTTTTTAAGGATCTACTGTATTAAAAATCAGCATAATTAAATACAGAACATTATTTTGAATAGATCACATAATATTGTACAACAGAAAAGCCCTGTGCTTTTGGCAGGTACCATTCCCCCCCCCCACACAAAAAAAAAGAAAGGAAGAAACAGTGTTAGATTATTACGCCATGCGCAATCTCTGCTTGGCAACAAGAGACCTAGAGACAGAACACACACGTGAAATAATATACACTCACAAACACGCACTTAAGACACCACGAAAGAAGTAGCTCATATCTTTTTAATGGAAAAGAAATTCAAGGAGGAGAGTAGAGAAAGAAAAATTGGGAAATTGGGAAAGCGGGATGGATTCACAGAGAATGAGTTGCAGCAGTACCGACAGTAGTCCATGTCCTCGTGTCCAAACATTCCTAGGTAGCAGACAGAGAGAGGAGGGCAGAAATAAAAAAACATATTCCTCTCAAGGTAAAAATAATAAATAACAACAATAATAAAAAAGGTGTCTTAACCAGTGTTGTTTACAACAGACAACTACATTGAGAAAATATTAAAAAATAAAAAAAGTACACTCACACTCATGTCAATTCACACCAATGAGTAAGTCCTTATTTTAGAGACAGGGAAAAAAAAAGTGCAAGCAAGATCACGGCACAACAATTTACAAGAGAGGCCACATCCTGCTTGGCTCAGGCAAGCAGCCCAGAAAGTTGGTGTGATGGCATGATCTTGGAGCCTGTTGCCTACAGAGGGGGGAAGGGGTCTTTCTCTGTGCCCCCCTCCCCTTCGTCTAGCACCACAACATTATATTGTCCTTATGTCGCCCCCACCCTTCACAATCACAAATGGAGCTCCACCCACCCCGACTTCTCCTAAGCGCCAGGGAAGGTACCAGTGTAAAGGCTATTCAGTGTCATTCTCCCCAGCAATTGTGCTGTCATCTTCAACATCACATTCATCACCATCCTCTTCATCATCAATTGTGCATCCTAACTCACATGCAGCTGCAGCACTGAATGAAGAAAAGTGAAAACATTCCCAAGTTATGTTCCCCCCCCCCCCATAGGACAGAAGCTGTATAACATTGAATTACAATTTAGTAGAATGACACAAGCTACTAGGCAACTTCATAAGTAGCCAGGTCTCAGGTACACTTAAGTACATGTAAGTACATCTGTACCATTTACTTAAATAGCAGTACTGTGCTGCATGACATTTCAGCCATAGCGAATATGTCAGAAATGTGTTTTTAATTGAAAGAATTTGGTTAGGTTTCTTTTTCTCTTAACTTCCAGTTTTGAATATGGGAATACACACATAACCAGACTAGCACGCATACACACAAGCACAAACACACGCACGCACGCACAGATGCACACACGTGCTGGGGCAACATACTTGCAGAGCAATGCAGCCATACTGTGCAAAATGTGAAACAACTAAAACGGTTAAAAATGAGTACAAAATAAATAGATGATACGGTTGTTCTTTTCAAATTGCTTAAAAAACCCAATATTGATAGTATCAAAATCTGAGATTCTCCAGTGTCATCATGCATCACTGAATTTATATTACATTAAGGATTAACACAGTTTTTCCACTTAATACCTCTGTATGTCATGGCAAACAGAAGTCAGATACAATTTAAAGTAACATAAACCATTTGATATCATAACTTCCACTGCAAGAGTGAATGTGTAATTTGTGAACTAAACTTTGCACATCTTTGATGGAAACTTGATATTATTTCAACCATATATTTACAGCTCTTGTTTTTAAGCATAAAGCTAATGGTTGCTGGATGGATGCCTTCTCTATATGAACAAATTCAGCACCTGCAACTTAGGCACAACCTGGAACAAGCTACCTTGAGTGTAAACACTTGATAACAAGATGTCCCTTTTAGATAAAATAACACAAACATTTAATTTGCACAGTGCAGGTACATGGAAACATATGCTTTCTGTCTGGCATGCTGGTTTCCCATTCTTGAAACACCATTTTAACTTGGTCTTTGAGAAAGATGTTATACTGCCCCCTAGTGTGCAGAATTGGCCACACAGCACAGATTATCCCAGTAGGGCATTCATCCATGAATAACTTCAATCTTTACAAAATAGTTGATGCTATATGGCTAAAAGGGTAACATGAGCACAGTTCATACAGATCCAAAAAGCTGGTTTTAGACATAATACCTACAATGAAAATGCTGGCTTTCCCACCATTCAAATATACACAACCACTTCGTGCTATTCAGCACCCTCAAAAGATTCCTCCTAGGATGGAGCTACAATGAATTCTCTCCCTCTGTCTCGCTCTCTCACACACGCACGCACGCACACGCACGCAAGCGCACACACACACACACACACACACACACACACACACTACAGAGATGAAAACACGATCAGCTTTGCCAAAAGAGTTCATATCACAAACACATTATTGCGAATTAAGTGTGCTTTGTTTTGAATCTCAATTAAAAGTTTTACGAAACAACAACGTGCAAATAAAATGCAATAAATTAATTATATTAAAAAAAGGTTTTAGGCCTTGCAAGGTCCAGACTCAAATCTGCATTGTGTGCACACCATTCATACATTCTTAACAACACAGATATACACACCAAGCACCAGGTACATCATGTAAGCATCATTGGCCTTACAGTCTTCACACAGACGGGAAGGGGAAATAAAGGGCTTGTGATCCTAAGCCTAAATTTACTTTTTTTTTTATACATTGTTTGATGATAAAAAGTGAATTAGAGAAAACCCATTTCTCCTTTGCAAAGATGAAATTTGACCGCTAAAGCCTTCAGTGTCCCAGAATGCATAATTTATTTGGAAACTCCATGCAAAAAAAAGAGAGGGTGGGGTCAGACATGAAGATTGTGTGACCACATCTTTGTTGTTGGCCAATGAGGGAAATTTCCCGCACGATTTAGATCAAGTCAGTCTAGATTCAATATTGAACTCTGTACAGTTAAATCCCATTTGAAAATGACCTGCCTGCCCAGCAGATGATGTAGCGGTAGTTTTGCATCTGAGCTCTGTAGCAAACAGTTAAAAAGGTTGGGTGGTAAGTCAAAGTTTGGCTGTGTGAATATTGTTGGTACAGTTGGTTAACAGCGTTGCAGAGTTGTCAAGAGTCTCCGCACAGCCGTCCTCTATTAATTCTCACTCTGTGCCATCGCTATTTGACTGAGTTGCAGCTGAAGATCATTAGAGCTCTTCCAAGGGCCCTTAAGAGGTTGCCCGTAGAGAAGAACGCCTCTGAAGTGCCCTTGGCAGACTGGAGTGTCTGTCTCGCTAGCAAACTTAGTGCCAGCTAAAGAGTAGCGGTATTCAGGTCAAGCACAACACGCGAGGGCGAGAGACACAGTCTGTATCTCTGCAGAAAGGAGAGAGAGGCGACCAGGCCCAGAGGTGAGTTCGGCTCAGTGAAGGAGCATACAGTATGTATGGTTATGTGTACAATGATGGGTGGGTTTAAGACTGGGGGTTGGGGGGGCTGGTGAGCAGCAGAGGTGGCAGAGTGGTGATTTGGTCGAGGATGATGGTCATACAAGATAAGGCTCCACTCCCCATATTAGGTCAGGGTGATGTAAGCAGATGCCTTCTCCTTCAGTTGTCTCAGACACAGATGACAGCTCCAACTCCCTGAAACACACACAGGGATGTTCAGATAAACAAGGGGTGCACAATATATCGACTCGGTATCGTTATCGCAACATCACGTTGCACAATATCATATGGAAAATGTTTTAGGAAGTGCAATATTCTGTTTATTTTGTGGAGAGATGCGTCCATTGGCTGTTTGGCTTAGTAGTGTTTGATTTAGACAGAAAAGTAAGACGTGTGGATGAGGATGCTAATGACATAATAGAGATCGAAGAGGAAATATTAGCGGCCAAAAAGAATGCTTCCTCAGTAGCTTGGAATTACTGCTGTTGTACCAGTCAAAAACATGTTGTTTTGATATGTTATGAATATATTTTGATGCATTTTCCCACAACCTTTGTGCTTATACTTTCGTTTTAAAATATCGAAATGAATATCAATATTGCAATTTTCATGATGAATATCGCAATATCACATCTGATCAAAATCGTACACCCCTAATAAACACACACAAACACACACACACACACACACGCACACATGCGGACAGTCGATAGGCACAGACATATGATAAACAAACACACACACACACACACACACACACCCCAGATCAAAACTGTAATCATTGCCTTGTAAAGCCTTACAGATTTAGGTCTTGCTTCAGAATGTAACTGTAAATTAAAGCTGGATGCTAAACCACCACACGCTGTTTCAACTGACACTGGTTTATAGACAGAGAGGATTTTTCTTTGGTTTGACTGTTGGTGTACTGTGCATTTACATAAATAATAATATCAAGGTAAGCTATACCACCATTGTTACAGTAAGACTATACACAGTGTTACACATTACTCATACCAAGCAAGATGAAAAAGATGAGATGTAGCCTAATATCCCATCTTTTGTATTAAACATATATACAAACAAAATTTCCTCCTGCAATACGGGATTGTTCACTGACTGAAAATGTTAAATTCGTTGTGGGGGAGCAGAGTCAGATATTTTCAAAGTAAACCCAAAATAGCTTGCTATTTACAACAGTGTTAAATGCTGCCATGTAAATAAACATGTCTGAATATGTGGGCAGTGCATTATTCTGTCCGCAAACTCACCATGCAGAGTAAGAGAGTCAAAGAGTGCCATGGCAACCATTGTTAGTCTAGTCTTAGGTACCAAACCTGCTCATTTTTATGTTAACAGTAGCAGCCAGGTTTTGTGCAGTAGCCAAAAACACAGATTTATGTATGTATTTATTCAGAAACTGCTATTTATATAATGTAATAATAATCATTATATATGGATATCATGTGTACAGTACTATAATATGCAAAATGCGACCCAATGTGTGCTCACATACCCTCTGGTGGCTCGGACATGGGAGGGCTCAGACAGTACATGTGGTAACCTCTGTCACAGTCGTCACAGAACAACAACTGGTCCTGGAGTAAGAATACATAGACAATATGGCGTTTAAAACAAGGCTTGGCTACTGTAGTACAAGCTTATTTGAACTCAAACACGGTGTATGGTTATATTATAATATCGTATATTAACGTTTCTATATTTGCATTTGTGAACAGAAATGGCTAGGTCAAGTTAAATCCCTGGGAATGTCCAAATAATGATGAATGGTAAATGGACTGCGATTATATAGCGCTTTTCTGACCTTGCAGCCACTCAAAGCACTGTACAGTATTGCCTCACATTCACCCATTCACACACATTCATACACCGATGGTGATTGTTGTCATGCAAGGTGCGTCCAACCACCAGGAGCAGTTAGGTTTAGATGTCTTGTTCAAAGACACCTCGACATTTGGTGAGGAGTTAGCTGGGATCGAACCAGCGACGTTTGGATCATCTGTCGCCCCTCTCTACTCAGAGCCCCCAATCAATCTATTTCTCAGTATGTTAGCTATGTTAATTTATACCTAAACACACATACATTTATATAAATGGATATTTACTTTATTTTGATGCTAACAGTCATTAGCATCTTCAGACAGATAGCTGTGGCTGCTAACAAAGGCCTATTTGAATGAGTCTCCAGTGTAGTATTACATATCCTTGTTGTCAGTGCAAAACCTTTTATTTCTATAATATCAACATTTAAAGAGTATAGAAACACAACATTCCAGATTGAGAGGAGCGATGTAAAACCATTCTAAAACGGATAATACATAGGTCACAAACTGTATGCTAGGATAATTAAAGTTACTTATTGTTTTAGAGAACTATATTTGAGTATTTGAATATTCAGTGAAAGTAACTACAGCAAGGTTTTCCTCACGACAGAAGCAATATGCAACATGTTAGTGGAGTGAGTGTGCAGGCTCGCCTGCCATTGTGCGTTCACTATAGGCTTGACATGTAGAGAGCGGGCGAGATCCTACGTCATTCTCAGAGGTGCCACACAGACTGCAGGACTTGCACTCGATGCACTGCCAGCGATAGGTCCTGACTGCAGCCGTCATGTTGACTGTGAACTGGAGACAGGACGGATGGCCTGGGTGTGCAGGCACGCACGCACACACGCGTGCACACACACACACACACACACACACACACACACACACAGTGTTATTTAGCATTATCCCTCCATCTTTCTCCATCCATCTGTGTAAGTCAACATTTTCATATCATATACAGTATATTTATAATTTTATATATATACTGTATATATACAGCTGCGAACAACATAAGAGACCACTGCAAATTGTAATAGTATAAATATATTGTAAATGTGTAAAATATAACAAAATGAAAATGTATATAAATATAGATATAAAAATACATTACAAATTACATGTAAAAAAGTAAAAAATAAAATTCTATAAATAGTAAAAATCTGAGAACATTTTCAGTGGTCTAAACATTTGTTCCGCAGCGGTATATATCTATATCTATATATATATCTATATATATATCTATATATATATGGTGGGAAGTGGAAAACTGACTTCAACTTCAATCTCTGTCTCTACACACACTTGCCTAGAGCGTAATTAGATCGGCCTAATTGGTGAAAACTAAATATAGACTCTTACCACATACATTCAGATATTAAATCATTAAAAATTATTAAATATTTTGGTGTTCTGAATCCTTCTCAAACATTAGCTGAAGCAACTGGGACTTAATTTTGTGGAGCATTTGCGCATATAGGCCATATAGGTTCGACAGTGTTTCTCAGCATGGATAATTCACTCTCGCAAGCTGTGGATGCGCCGAATGTTTCGGCATGTCTGAAAGTAATCTGCCGACTGCTGTCAATATAGCATGTTTGAAAGCAGTCAGTAGGCCTAGTCAGTGAGTAACTTAACGCGCAGTCTGACTGCTTGTTTGGTAAGCCTTATCAATTTGCTTTCATAGGCTAAAATACTCTTGATTGGCTCTTCACTGCTTTTGAGATAATTATTTCACAGCTTTGTAGGCTCCTCCGGCCATAAAGTGCTTGCATCAAGAAATGTACGCTCGCTATCTGGATATAGTGCAGCAAGTCCACTAGCTCGCAGTAAGTTTCTGTCGCCTTTTCTGTTTAGCAGGCTAAGCATTCCTGTGTCTGCCCTGTATTTCCCTCAGCTATGCTACACAACAGTCGGTAAGCTATTCGCTATAGCCGTCTCCCTTTGAGGATAGCGGCAGTGTTAATTTGCTATTAATCAGCCCGAAAGTCAAGAGGTTAAATCAAATTGCCAACGTGCATTAGGCCTACATCTAGGCTACACAGAGACAGGCTCATTTTGACAATCACAAGCTCTGTATGGTACAGGAAATATTAAAGTAAAATGTAAGCACCAATAAATAGCCTATGAACACATGATTAGGCTACATTAGAAAACTGGGGAAAGGCCGTACTTCTTCCAACGTCCATGCTTGTACTTACTTACTTACTACACTGAGTCATGGCCTTTCAGTGTCACATGATTACTACTAGTATTATTATTGTTAGATCAGAAAATAAATGTACCTGAGCGTCCGCAGTCGGCACAGGAGATGAGGTCTTCTGGGCAACCAGTCTTCTTGGAGCCTCCCAAACAGAAATCGCAGTAGCCGTTAGCGATGACCGAGCCATCTGCCGCTTTTTTAGCTAGAAGATGCAATGACAGATGCAAGCAAGGCAAATTTAACGTCCCCCTTTCATTGATACACACTGGGAGGCGAGGATGAGGATGGATAAAGAACAGTATGAAGTCACGAGACATTATTTATATAGTATATGGGGGCAGGACATATCCTACACTGGCCTGTACTGCGAGATGGAGAGAAGAGACAAGAGAGCGGTTACAAAAAACAGTGTCATAAAACAAAGAGAGGCAGAGCTATTTGGCTCCCCTGACAGACAACGCATTGTCCCACTTGGGTGAATCTCTTTCTTCTCTCCCTCTCTCCATCTGTTTGTTTTGGTAAAACAAGCAGCAGCAAGCAGGCCCTGCTAAAGCCTGTGATTCTGTGAAAGCTTCTCTTCCAGGAAGAGCAGTGGGAGAGAGAGAGAGGCCGAGAGACAGCACTCCGCTGGGAGCCCCTGGGGTCTAGTAAATATTGCTGGGGAGGGTAGTAGGAAGGTACGGGGGTGCCGGGAAAGACTTGCTCTCATGCTGTGTGTACAGTGGCAAGTGCTCAACGTGAAGCTGTTTCATAATAACTATTAACAGATATTATATATATATATATATGGTATGCTGTATATGTGTGTGTCTCTCTCTCTCTCTCTCATTGTCTAGCTTTCTCCCTCTCTAGAGTACCATATATCCTCTCTGTTTGTCTGTGTCTGTCTGTCTGTCTCCCCGTCTGTCTGTCTGTCCCCCTGTCTGTCTGCACTTTGGCTCTGTCTTGCTGCTGTGGATTGTGTAATCACGTTAATGGCAGTGATCACGTAACCACTGCAGACTGTTAGTATATGTTCTGTGCAGTGGACAGGCTCCTACAATGACTCACCAGGCAATAGCAGACAATAGCAGACAGAAAGGAAATTACACATACATACACTTAAGCACACACACATCAAGGGAGCACATCACAGAAAGCAATTTGTTCTGCAAAAAAGCCCCACAAAAGATAAGCGCATGCACACACACACGCACACGCGTGCACGTGTACACGCGCACGCAGAAGTAAGGGTTGCAGCAGGATTGTTTCAGATGGTGGTGTTTTGTCTATGTATGTGTGTGTGTGTGTGTGGGTGTGTGTGTGCGTGTGCGTGTGTGTGTGTGTATTTGGTGGGGTGTGGGGGGCTTTCTCTCTTGCGGGGTCATTAATCCATCTATTGCTCGGTAGAGCTGGGTCTTGTGGAGGGGGAGGGGTGGAATGGATGGACTGATGCAAGAAGAGGTGTGTGTGTGTGTGTGTGTGTCTGTGTGTGTGTGTGTGTGTGAAGGGGGGAGGGGGTTCTAATGGTCTCACTATAATATCAAAAATAAATACAGAAATACAGAATTACTATGATGAGGATGGAGGAAAAAGACAGGAATAACAAGCAGAGAGAGAGAGAGAGAGAGACAGAGAGAGAGAGAGAGAGAGAGAGAGAGAGAGAGAGAGAGAGACAGAGAGAGAGAGAGAGAGAGAGAGAGAGAGAGAGAGAGAGAGAGAGAGAGAGAGAGAGAGAGAGAGACAGAGAGAGAGAGACAGAGAGACAGAGGGAGAGAGAGTGAGAGAGAGAGAGAGAGAGAGATTCGGACCATGCAGGCCCAGACAGACATATAGAGAGCAAGAGAGATGGGACAAACAAACAGAGAGATGAATGGAGAAAGAGAAAAGGGAAATGATGACACCAGCCAGTCCTATAAGAAAGCTATGTATGCTTAACCTGACAAGACCAGGTATCTGTGTCTCTTAAGACACGTCCATCTGGGTCCACTGAAACGGAAGAGGGAAGGCACTTTCAAAAAAACACCAGCGAGTCTGTTGTTATCCACTCTTGCAGTAGAAAAGTCGAGAGCCGCGGAGTGAAAACATATTTACATTGAGAAAAGCCTTTTTAATAAATAATAAAAAAAATGAATACTATATTGTATTATATCTAGCAGTTTTTTCCCCTATGTCACACCTAAACCAGGCCCGTAGCTAAACTGATTGGCAACACACAAGGTTTACCAGCCTGAATCACCTTGATTTCCAAGCTCTCCAGACTGATTCTTACAGCGTAGTGAAACAAAAAGCTCTAGGCTAATGTATGCCCACCTAATTTATGTCACATGTATTGACAGATATTACTGTGCAGCACACACAGGTTCTAAACCCTATACATATCTCATTAAGTATAACCAAGCATTGCTCAATATTTCAACAGGGGGTCCTTATAACATTTGATGTACAGTAATTGATATTAATGTTAGGATGAAGTCTGCCTTTCCAAATAGACATTGTAACCATAAAGATTCTGCATTCAATGATTTCTAATCCAGTGTTTGTCTAAAGGCAGAGCTACATCGTTCTGCACTTACTGCCTAAATCTATATGTATATTTGTAGATACTTTAGAACAGACTGGTTCACCAATACATAAGTTATATTATAAACCAATAGGCTACAGTAATAAAGTAAGTATATTTATTTAAAGCACTGAGTCCAACATAGATATATTGTCATTTAGAAGACTAGTGGACATATAGCTCTTTGTTGTTCTGGTCAAGTATATCACTGCATTCTTCCTTGCTTTCATTTCGGTGCTTGCTTCTAATTGGTCCTCTCATTCCCTGGTTGCGTACACTACCGTACTGACGCATAAATACAAACACCCCCCCTTCACACACACAAACACACATGCACGCACAGTCGCACACACACACACACACCTACACACACACACACACAGAAACCATACAGGCTATGCTAAAAGATGCCTTGGTGTATGTTTCAACAGTGTAGGATTGTATGTGAGGCCACAGAGGGTGAATCGTCAGGTTCTGCCATGTGTGCCAGGGCTGCTCGCTAGCTTGCCTGCTCAGAGATACAAACATTTAAAAATAATATTAATACAAATAAATAAATAAATACAAACAAACCTATATTAACGATTAATGCCTTCGGCCATGTTCGAGGACCCGCCCACGACCACAGCCATTGCTGTAGCAGGGCAAGGGAGGAGACGGTAGGCTCACATGTAGAAATAAATTGGACAGACAGACAGACAGACAATCAGCAGCCAGGTTACCGCGGTGACACCACCCCCTTCAATTCTGATAAACCTGCTTCACACTCTCTCCATATCTCCCCCTCTCACATGACTCCCCTTGTTCTCTCCCTCTCCTCACCTCCTCCTCTCCTCCTCTCCTCCTCCAATTACCGGGAGAGCAGGAGCAGAGGAGAACATTTCACAGCTTTCAAGTGTTGGAAAGAAATGCTCCTGGGAATTATCCAACACGAGATGAATCTTCAAATGTTCAAACCCCCCCCACACACACACACACACACACACACACGCCAAAATCCATTTAGATGGAATGAAGCGGTTCTTGCAGCCATTTGCAAAATGTCTTACGACTGAACTGTGAGGGATTTTGTTTCCTGGATTATTCCATTTATATCTACTACAGCGGCAGCCTAAGAGGTGCCCAGATGGAAAGACCTGCTCGCTGTGTGCAATTAAGGAAGGCAATAACAGCGTCGCTAGGAGGAGAGGAATCAAACGGTAGGTAGATAGTTATAACCACCCCACCCCCGTATGCCTGTCTCTCCACTCCATATCCTCTTCACACTTTAGTTTCCTAGTTAAGTTCCGCTCTCTTAAATTCCCTCATTTTGTTCCTGCCTTATCGCCTCTCCTTCTCTGCTCCCCCCCCTCCCCCTCCTCTCTCTCCCAGGCCTGACCTGGATCCAATACCACAGTTCTCACTATGGCTGGTCGATACTCTCTTCCTCTGGCTAGCCGCAGTGCCATGCCTCATTGGGTTAGCACCTCTGTTCAAGGGGATAACCGAAGCCGCAGAGACACACACACACACACACACACACACACACACATATGCAGAGCCACAATGTAATGTCACGAGTGCAGCTACAGTACATCGAACTAATTGCACATACTGTACACACAGTCAAGCAGACTATATCCTTCTCTACACACACATATTATCTGATTATTTCTTTATATTATACTGTATATTTTCTACTCTTTCTATCTTCCTGTTCCTGACAGATTTCTACTCTAAATATTCCGCTATAATTCTGTTGGCAAAATGTGTGAGTAGCGCATGTCTGTAAACTAACTTAAACAAATCATGTTGGTTTAGTGGGTCCACCACTTCTATCTCTTTCCACATTTATTTTTCTGTCTCTTTACATTATGTTATCCTTTTCTTAATCCCTTCACTCTCTACATTTCGAAACATGCAGTATCTCTCATAGGGCCCATTCTCGTGGTCTGTTCACATTTATCCATCCAGCCATCTTCATCCGCTTATCCAGAGTCGGGTCGATTGGTTTAATAATTTAGCATTCATACAAATATATCATTAAATATAACGCAACACAACGCAGCAGTAGCCTATGATTAAACATTTTATTTTTATATTCTAACAATCAAATAATCTCTACAGGTTGATTATGAAAATAGAAATGGTAGCAACCCGAATAAGGTGTGTTTCCATTTGAAGTAAAGACTCCTAATATTCAGAGATTTAATATGTCTGCAAATGAGGGCAACTCGGCAGATGCAACAACAAGTAAATCTGGTGGGAGAACTATTCAACAACAACAATACCTTAATATAATATATTGTACCAATGGTTAACTATAGCCACTATAGCCACTAAGAGAGTGCATGTTGTCACCCTACCAGATAGACTATACTGTACATTGTCACACTATTTACCGAGACACTGAAGATCCCTACAGGGGAGAGGAGGAGACCATGTTGATTACATGGAGGAGGAGATTAAGGAGGTAAACGAGAGGCTAGGGAGGAGAAGAAGACAACTTTAGTGAAAGTATAAAAGAACAGGCATGAGGAAAAGAATGTAGCACCCTGTTGTATCGGAGCAACGGTGTGTGAAAACACACACGCTGCACTATTTTGTCACCCTGCTGCTTAATGAGGAGGACCTCTCTGGAGCGCGCGCACACACACACACACACACACACACACACACACACACGCACACACACACAAACACTCACACACATAAGTACACGCAGACACACATGCATGTACACACACACAAACACACACACACATGCATGTACACTCACACACAAATATTTATAACAAAGCCTTTACATAATAACTTTTGCAGTCTGGTCTCAGTCCCATCCCCCTCTTGCTCCCTTTAACGTGACAAATGAGAGTCTCTATGGCCCGAATATAAGGTGCGTGCACGTGCACGCTCGCATGAGCATGCACGCAAACAGATACACCACATACAGTATTGTGTGTAATAATTGCAGTGAAAAGACAAAATGTCACCAAGAAGGGACGCGTAGAGCACATGAAATGCATTTAGCAGCCACGCACACATTGACGCACGCTCACACACATGCGCACACACACGCACACACACACGCACACACGCACACACACACACACACACACACACACACACACTGGTTTTTAAGCAGACAAGGGCATGGCGAGGCAGTCAGATGGAAAGCGTCAGTCACAGATGAAAAGTCTGTGGCTCGGCTTATTCCTTCCCTTTATTTCACACCGCTCTCCTCCCGCTCTCCTCCTCTCCCAGCCCCTCCTGCAATTTGCCACTTCTGCTCTCTCCTTTCTCTCTGAATTCACCGCTTCTCCATACTGCACTCAGACACTTGTTCTTTTATTGCCATTATCTTTGTCGTCCCCCCCCCCCAATCTCCCACACTCTCTATCTCTCTCTCTCTATCTCTCTCTCTCTGTCTCTCTCTCTCTGTCTCTCTCTATCTCTCTCTCTCTATCTCTCTCTCTCTCCCTCTCTCTCTCTATCTCTCTCTCCCTCTCTCTATCTATCTCTCTCCTTCTCTCTCTCCCTCACTCTCTATCTATCTCTCTTGCTCTCTCTCACCCCTCTCTCTCTCTCTCGCTCTAATTTTATCCATCTATTGTCCATCTAAATTCCTGTTCTCTCTCCTTATGCCCTGTCTTTCCCCACCCTCCACACACACACACACACACACACATGCACCTTCTATTTTCTCCCCATGTCCAGTCAGCAGGTTACGCAACTGTGAGTCTTAATGTGTGTGTGTGTGTGTGTGTGTGTGCGTGTGTGTGTGTGCGTGTGTGTGTGCGTGTGTGCACGTGCGCGTGTTTGTAGCTGCATGCTAGTGAGCGTGTTCTGGCAATGTGAGTGCGTGCACAAAGGATGACACTGCAAAGCAAGTTATGTTAACTCAAGAGGTTTTGGTGCATAATAAACCTTGATCTATGACTGCAGTGTAATCACACTAACACACACACACGTCTTAAGATATGTGCACCTTCAATGGGTAGATACTGTTTGCACATAAATAAATCATATACAATACACATATGCATTCACAAACTGACACAAACAATAACCATAGCCATAAAACATACGTATGTAAATAAACACACACACACACAGCCACAAACACACAAGCATTTGCCCCTGTTTATCCATTTAGAATAATTTAGGAACATATATGTGTGTCACTGTCGATTCCTGAGTTAAAATGCAAATTGTGAATCCTGTTTTGGTCCTGGGAGAGCAGGTCCAGCATGTGACGGTGTAGTCCTGACTTTAGAAGGCTAAAATAGCATATTTTAGAGTGATACCGGAGTACATATAATGTTCTGTGGCAGAGGCATGGCTGCCCTGATTTGCACTGTATCTCACCCAGGCAGGCAACCAGACAGACAGACAGGCAGGCAGACAGACAGACAGACAGACAGGCAGGCAGGCAGGAAACAGGTAGACCATGAATATGGACTTAGATGACTGTACACACAGACAGACATGGAAGATGTCTGTCTGTGTGTGTGTGTGTGTGTGTGTGTGTGAAGGGGGGTCAGACAGCTGTACAGGGGTTAGAACGTGTGAGGATCCACAAGCCAGTCAGACCCCCACGTCTTAAGACAGAATAGCCAATGAAGCAGACTGGGATATTAGCCTGCCTGGCTGGCTCCATCTATCTGGGGGAATGTATATGATGAATCGCATGCAGGCAGCAGATCTTTTATTTCCCCCCCCTCTCTCTCTCTGTGTCTATAAGACCCGGCTCGCGCTGAGTCGTTTCTTTGTCTGCCTCTCTCTCTCTCTCCAGTCTCACTTTTCTCTCCCCTCTTCGTGTTATTTTTAATGAGCCCCTCCGCACCTCCCTCTCGCCACTGCAAAACTTCAAGCTCTTTCTTCGTCTTCCTCCCTCTACCTCCTTTCTCCAATTGCCATCCTCACTCTTTCAATGTACATAACAGTGTACACTTCAGGAGGGAGCCGTGGCGGTATCTATGGCAACCCGATTGCTAGGCAACAGCCGTTTCTCTTTCCTTTTTTCACGCCCCGGCGCAGCGGCGACAACAATCGACCAACCAACTGCCACGGAAGAATGCCGGCGTGCCGGAATGGGTGGCGTGCACGTGGGCCGGAATGGGTGGCGTGCACGTGGGCCATTCAGACCGCACCACAACAAGGATCACACGATGGAGGGTTTCATTTGAACATTGTATAAATTACACACCGTGAATGTTTCACTTCCCAGGTTTTAAGAAGCACAAAAAAACAACACAAAGCTAGTTTGTACTGGTTAAAACCGGTACTTAAAATTTCACTGGGAATAGGCAATTTATAAGGTCTTGTTATTGAACATTCATACAGTGCATGCTTTCTCTCTCTCTCTCTGTCTCTCTCTCTCCTCTCTCTCTCTCTCTCTCTCTCTCTCTCTCACACACACACACACATACACATTGCACATCCTTATACACGTCCACACATTGATGCACACCATTGGAGCTCATTACTGGTAGCTGACAGTAATGATGAAACATGTGGGGGGCTTTAAAGTAGTAGGCTGCATCAGACCCGCATATTTCACTGTGACGTTTTACCTTAGAAAGAAATGCATCAGCAACAGCCATAAAAATACTGCTGGCTAGTGGGTGAAAACCTCACAACACCAATACTGTCTATGGGATGGAATGAATGGTTTACAGTATATAGTCAGTTCCTTTGACCTGAGCACAAGCGAGGCCAGACACCTGCATTGTCTGACAAAGGTATTGTAGTTAATGTTGAAAAACTATATTCACACTATATTCTCTAACGGTGTATGTGCTATATCATCGATGGAGCCAGATGGCAGTGCTTGGGTAAAGCAGCAGCCATGTTGTCCCTTTCAGCGTGATGTTTTAATGATGTTAGCTGACTAGACTACTCCTGTCTCCATACAGCTGTGGCCAGACAAAGAGCCAGGGCGCCATTTTGAGAGAGCAAGAGAAGCAAAAGCCGGGAGGAAAATAACATTCAAATCATCAAATGACAGTCGTATGCACACACACACACACACACACACGCACACACACAAACACGCACGCACTCACACACGCACACACGTACGCACACACACAGAGAAAGTTGGATGCTTGGCCCAGTGACGTCCAGTTTACAGTAAATAGGCAGGTGTGTGTGTGTGTACACGCAAACGCGCGCACAACTCTGAAAACACAAGCAAAGAGAAGGACACATACACACACATGAATGCACACCCATAAAGGTGCACACACAAGCGCACATATCCCTGCTGCTATAGGACCTTCTGCATGTCCAGATAAAGACACCTCTGCATCTCAATTCTCGTTTTAGAGTGTGATGTGATTTACTGTAGCTACAAGTCAGCCTCTCTCTCTCTCTCTCTCTCTCTCTCTCTCGCTCTCTCTCTCTCTCTCTCTCTCTCTCTCTCTCTCTCTCTCTCTC